>JAVDPK010006432.1:8260-18787 GCA_034780415.1 Cichlasoma orientale
AAAATATAGAGATATCATTTTTGGTCCATATCGGCCAGCCCTACTGCAAGTCATTCAAAGGTCACAAATCTGAGACAGTTTGTTCATGTTTGCGACACACAGCTAGCTAACTGCTACTGTCGCTACCTGGTTTGGAGTGCGCATCCGCTTCAAGAAAATATGGAAATGACATCGAGGTTCGTGATTCGCAGAGCCAACTCGAAATTTCAAGTTATGGATAGCAAATTATTATTTTTATTTTTCCAGTGGAAAACAGGCTTCCGTACTCTCTGACAGCAGAGGCAGGAGGGATGTGGCAGAATGAGCAGCGCTGCTCCGTTATCACCACAGATGGGCCGTTATCAGCATATGACTTTGAAACCAGTGAGTTTCTATTCAGCGCACTTTTTCAGAACACAAATGATGCAAATATGTTGGGAGGAAGCATTTTTCTACACAGGAGGCTGTTTGGCAATAATTCAATAAGCTTTTATACTTTAATCTGTCGCCTTTAGATATTTTTCCTTGCGGTAAAATAATCACCTCTCCAGGCACAATCTGTCCATTTTATTCCCTCATGGCTGCAAAATAGAACGCAGCCAGCTGCTGTAGTAGTCTGTGGCCATTTGCAGATCCCTTTGTGCTGCTAAATGCTGCTCATCATCATCATCACCATCATCATCATCATCACTATAACCTCAAGTTATTAGACACAGAGACCTGCAGGGTCAGACAGAAATGAATGCCCAGCCTTGTTATTCCCCCTCGCTCCTGTTGCCTGACACTGAACCGTACACGATGTCTCTCAAAGCATTTACGGACTCGTGACTCAGTCCACGCTGCGCCTCACAGGTGCCTCTCAGCTTCCCCTCAGCGGGACTGGCGCGCACAGTAAATGCAAACACGTCCCGGAGGGATGAGAGATCAGCTGCGAAATGTAACGAAGATGTAATGTGTAAAAATCTCATGTTCCTATGTGGGCTGCTAAATTCTTTATTGCTGTTTAATAAGTCATGGAATATGCCGTCCATGACAGGGCGCTTAATTGGAAACACATTACTGTGTTCCAATTACCTGAAGCCCCCGCTGAGACCCGAGAGGGCCCGATCCGAACAGGTTCATCACAGGTACAATAATCAGTTTCATTTGCTAAATCAAGAGATTTTCCTCCCGGAGGGAGGCTGGGTGATAAAATCAGCAACAGGAGAGGAAGAAACTACCTGCAGCAGCTTCCTCTAAAAATGTGGCTGTGAGGAGAAATAAAAGAGCAGCAGAACAAAATGACTGTATCACTGACTGCTTTAATTATAGCCGACCATATGGTGGAAAATAACAAATAAGGAGAAAGACAGTCGCAACGTTATCCTTCCATCTCTCAGTCTGGATCTCTCAGCTCCTCCCCCATGCGCGCGGGGCTTCATTTGATCAAATCCTTCAACTTGGACCACTTAGTCTCAGTCGCACTTTTTACAACACCGCATTTGGGCAACGCCGCAACTTGCAGCAGTTCCTCTTCCACAGCCGAGCGCCAGTTTACACCCCGAAAATTCAGAGAGGAGAGCCGAGGGGGGGAAAGGACTTCTAGCATCCACAGCATCCTTCGCTGCCGCCCGCAATGAAGAGGGAGGTCATATTTTGCCCAAAGTGGCACCGTGCGCTTTGGTTTTGGCTTTTCGCGGTGCCCTGCTTATTTCACGCAGCCGAGGCTGAGATAACCTGCCGCTCGTGCCAGCCTGGAAAAAGGTGGCGCGGACAGGAATTACTGCTGAATTTTCACACAAGTGAATCCGCAACAGGGCTCAGCGGGGAAGTTTTGGGGAACAAGGCACGGAGATCCGGGGCCGCGAGCGCTGAAACTCCGCGGCTCCGTTGCGCAGCTGGGTCCGCTGAATGCGCGCGAGATCGGGTGGAATACTCGGAGCAGAGGCTGAAATGGAATACAGAAGGTGTGCGCGCAAAAGACCAAAGCGGCGAGAGCGAGTTTACAAAGATGAAAGTTTCCAGCGGCCAGAAGAAGAGCGGCCACGCCGCGGGTTTGAGAAAGCGCGCCAGGAGGAACAGTGACGGTAATGAAGTCAGAGCCCCTCGTTCAGCCCGCGATCGAGAGCAAGGAGACGGCACGGGCTCGGCGGCTGGGCGCAGAGTGACGCGCTCTGAATTGCGCTGGAGCGGAGAGGAGCGGAGAGCAGCCGGTCCGAGGCAGGAGGAGCTAAAACTTAACAGTTCGACGTTCGCTTTGACCGGAGATTCGTCTCACAACCAGGCTATGGTGCACTGGTCCGGGCAGAACAGCAGTGTAAGTCATTCACCATGTCAACTTTAAGCATCCCCGGCCATGTGCGCGAGTCCACACAGGGGACAAGCGCGAGCTTAGGCTGGCCGTCAGACGGGCACACACCGCCCTCAGGACACCCGAGTCTGTGCGATGCACTGCTTAAAGTGTGTGTGTGTGTGTGTGTGTGTGTGTGTGTGTGTGTGTGTGTGTGTGTGTGTGTGTGTGTGTGTGTGTGTGAGACACAGAGACAGTCAAAGAGAAGCGCAGACCTGCACTTGTTTAATTAAATTGTCAGGTATGAGGTGAACTTGCAGCATGACATCTGTCAGATTTCATGGTTCAAAGAAGGATTTTGGATTTCTAAAACACGTCAGGAGTCGTATTCCATAATTTGCACAGGAATCTCTTAGGCCATGGTATTCGGGTCTCATATGAGGCCTAAAAATGCATGTGTTTTTGGTCTGGTGGACAAAGAATGACCCCCTGGAGCAGGTACAGAGAGGGGGTGGGGTGGGAGTGGGAGCTTTATCTCAGGAGCTCCTGCAGTCTGAGCAACTCCACTGATGTGGGGATAAAGCTGTTCGTGTTGAGCAGGGAGCATCTGTGGCCACAGGGCAGGATTTTCAAGTAGTGCTGCAGGTTGTGGGAGAGGTGAAGCAATTTGAGCCCCCCCACCCCCCCTCCTTTCTCTACTGCTGACTGGTTTCCTGAGACACACGAGTAAAAGGAGCTGCAGAGGCTACAGCTGCATTTGCTTGCTGGACTTGCTTTCTGTGGCAGGACTGAGAGGTTTGTCAGGGTAGGAGCTCCTCGTGAGGCAGAAAGCTGCAGCTTCCTGTAAAATGTTGCTTAATTATTGCTTCAGTTTTCCAAGTTCCAGATGAGGATGGAGCATATTTAGAGGGTTTCAGGGGATCCCCAATCCTCACCCTAACCCTGTGCTTTGGAGCGAATGAAATCAATATTTTTGATCAATTACCAAAATAAAAATGACACATTTTGATAGGCGAGGGTCAGGATTAATGTTGGGGTCATCCCCGAGGAGGTCTGAGCCCTCACAGGGTTTAAATGGGGTTAGGTTCAGCTGGGCAGACCATTTATTTTTTGTGATAAAAGAAGCAAAATATTAATCGGGAAAATTTTAAATTTCTTAAATGCAATTTTTTTAGGACCAATAAATATGCCTCAAAATATTAGTGTTGACCTTTAATGTCAGATCAATCTTGGATGGGCTCAACATTCAAAGCTGAATGTTTCACATCCTTTTTTATGAACATTTCTTTGTTTTCTAACCAAACTTCAACCTGAGGGAAATAAATTACAACAAAAACAGAAACACTTTGTGCACGATGGGGCAAAAAAAGATTGGTTATTGACTTGTTTCAGATGTCACAATTTCACAGTCGCAACCATAAATGTTTTAAAATAAATTATTCATAAAAATGCATTATCATGCTTCTTGACTCCGAGATATATTTAACACTAGAGTAAGAGAATCCAAACACATTCATAGTTGTGGAATTTTTCACGTTTTTCCTCCAACAGTAACTGCAGAGAGGTTCTTTCTGATGGTTTATAATTCCTGTTTTGGTAGCAGACACACGGGCTTTTCTTTAAATGCACCAACAGGATGAAGAGTGTTAACTGTGTGGGTGTTTCCACATCATTGCCGCGGTCCCGATGATGATGATGGTGGTGCCACACGCATCCCTTGCCTCGGTTCAGCTGTCGGAGAAGGTTCACAGCTGTCACACTGCTGGGATGTGAAGCCCTCCACTTAAGTGTAAATGGAATAAAACGAGTGTCTAAGAATGTCACAGGACCCTCTTTGGTTTTACCTCTGAGCCTGTTGGAGTATTAATGCGGTGTGTCTCTACCTCTACATTAGCTGGCACTGCCACTGGATGTGTCACTCGGCGCCGCGCCGTCCACATTTTATCCGAAGGTTTTTCCAGCTGTCTTTCATGCAGCATTTTTGCTCCCTCTTCAGAGACCACAAACAGTCGGTGTAGGAGGAGGAAAAGAGCTCAAAGCTTTGTCTTGGCTTGGATCTGAGCATGAATCAAAACCTATACAAAGCAGGCTTTATCTAAGCCTAAATGTTTTTTTGATTATTGCTTTAAACTTTAATTAACATCGGGAGATGGGAAGAGAGACTTTGGGAAGCTTAATGGAAAAAAAAAAATCACTAGAGCACAGTTCAAATATATTCATCTGCTGCGAGCACTGATATCTCGACAAGGCTGCTTGTTCATCTTCAGAGTCAAAACATAATTAGCCTCGAATATAAAGCCCCCCCCCCCCCCCCCCGACTCCGTGTATCCAAGTCCTCACCGCTCCACGACTGCACGGCTCCGTGTTACACCCACACCACTTAGGCCTGCCTGTAACCAAACCCATTACAGTCAAACACGTATCAGCAGCTCCCATGGCCTCCACTTGGCTTTGGACTGCAATCCCATCCTGTGCCTCGGGTGTTTCTGTGGACCTGACAAACTAGCGTAGCTCATGACATAAGATGACCGTACAGTGGAGACGAGGGAGGGTCCTGAGGGTGTCACAAACTTAGGATATCTCCCCCGTTTTTCCACTTCTCCCACCGGCTCGTCTTCACCCTCACAAACCAAACAGTCCTCGCTGTTTAGCAGCCCTGCGTGGTTCGGTGATGTGAATAGACTCGTGTGGCTGTGAAACAATTTGCCCCTATTCTTTCAGCTGATGCAGACGACTAACTCGAGGCGCGCGAGAATAGAACATCCTGCATTAAATATGTCGGCTCGTTGCTATAAGCAGGAACAGACGTGCTCGGTCTTCACAATCGGAGCCGCTGTATAAATAAACCGATGAGTCAACGGCACGCCACAGAGCCAGAGCCAACGGGATGCAGATCAGGGCTCCGGTGCTCCTGATATTTAACCTTTGAGGCATTTCTGTTTGCCTCTCAGCTGTCCCGGATTACGGGACGCTTCTGCGTCAGGCTGGATTGGAGGCTCTGATTATGACTCGTTACACTGTGGCCACAGGAGTCACGCTAGCCTCATAAACAAGGAAAGAAAACATACACTCGCAGTGAACAAAACACACCCGACATGCTGCTGAATGTTTGTTATTGTTTACTGAATTGGTTTCAGTAAACAATAACAAACAGCATCACTGAGCGAGGGTGTGTTCAGTGTTTATGCCCATGATTTGCACTTGCATATTAAGCTACACTTAAGCCTGAGCTGATTCTGCAATAAAAATCTATAACTCCAGTTTTGTTTCTGACCCGAAGTTTAACCTCTAAAACTTCTCCCTCTCCCAGAGAAGGGCCCGGTGTTTATTAAGGGTAGGACTTGTCATTCTCTTGGATTTCTTTCTTTCTTTTTTGGTGCTTGTCAGTCCTTTTCCTTTGTGTCTGTCTCTTTTACTTCCTTACACTCTCTAGAATGATGTTTGACAGCACAGAGCGCTGCTGTGAACTTGTTGTGTTGAGCTGTGTAGGTGGACAGCACTGCACTGTAGTAATGACACGGCAACATCTAAAGCCCGTGTCCCGGTTCCACTACGAGTCAGTCAGTACTCAAACAGGTCATTCAGAGGCTTTCCTGTCTCTAAATTACAATTTTTTTCCAAATAAGTTTCAGTGGAAGTTGTAAAAATTTAACAATCATGTTGTCAGTGATTCAAATTCATATAAAAACTGCAGAGTAAATTAATTGTTGGAATCAAAGATCTCAGGACGTTACCTAAAATTAGCAGCAGTGCTCTGATTGGTGCAGCCGGAGACGACCTGTCGGGGGAGGGGTCGCCAAAAAATGGAAGAAACAAACAAATTAAAACTAAAAAACAAAGCCCAGTTATTTTGAAATTGGCCGGAGTGCTGGAACTTGTTGACCTTTTTTCACTGCTCTGCCAGCATTCGATTGTTTCAGCACATTAAATCTGGCCGTCGGATCAGCTTTAAATATCGCATAAAGAACCAGAACAAAGATGAAAGAACTGCGTTGATCTTTGGTTGTGTTCTAATGAGGGATTTATCTTTGTGTTAAATCAAAACAATCACCTTCCTAGAAATGTAGCTACACGTCCCCGTCAGCGCACAGGTATCAGCGCAGGCGCGTGTCAGCGACATCGCTCTGCTCGGCATTCATTCAAGTGAAACATGTGATTCAGGCGTAAGTGTGAGAGGTTCAGCGCCGCGACCAAAGAAACCCCGTCAGAAATTTAGGATGACCGTCTTACAGTTTGCTGCAGTTTAGAGTTTCATCGTTACATTTACAGTCCTGTCTACATTTATTAGATCCATTTCAAACACTGTGACCTGCAACAAACTGTGAGGAAATTCCACAACGCAGGCTAAAGTCAGAAATAACTTTAATTTCACCCTGTTTTAATTCCAGCTGTTTAATCCCAGCTGTTTAATCCCAGCTGTTTAATCCCAGCTCTGTTACTGCTCGATCCTTCATTGTCTTACGGTTTGCGGCAGGATTGATTTTTAAGGTGGTAGTGTTTGCTTTTAGTTCACTGAATGGATTAGTGAAGACCTGCGTCTTGAGCTTTGATGTATTGACTTGGTCCTGGGAGCTCTGAGCAGATGCATCTGGTTGTTTTAAGATCTCCTCGGAGCTCCGAGCGGATTGAGCCAAAGCCTTTGAACAGTTTGTGACATCACAGGCTTTGCATATCGCTGTACTTTAATGCATGTCGTATGCCTGAGCGTTGTTTTATGGCGTTAAATGACACGTGTAAAGGTTATTATTATGGTTTGGGTTAGTGGGCCATTCATGGCGTGCAATGATAAAAAGTGGTGCAGTTAAAAAACATGCCACCATTTCATGATAGTGGGCTTCCTGTCTGCAGGCAGTCATCACTGAGTTTACTGAGTTTTCATGGGTGGAGAAGCTCCACTCATGGAAAGAAAAAGCCACACTCGATGGATGGAAGTTTCCACCTTCAGAGGCGTCTCCTTGTGTAGCTCTGCACCTCTTCAGCTCTACTTAGATTTCAAGCTATTTTTCCGTCTTTTCCACCTTTATCTTTAATGTTTTTAATTGTTTTAGTTCCTCACACATTTACTTCATGTGTTGTCGTACGACTCTGGAGACTGAGTTCAAGAGAATTCATTAAAGTGCTGCAGTGGCCTTTAAATAAAGGCTCATCGGAGCCACCATAAGACCCAATGGAATCATTAAATACTACAGTCTTTGCACATCACCGTCAGAACTGCCAACTGTTTTCAACTGACATCTACAAGTAATGCAAATAGAGAGAGGCAGATCTAACTGATCAAATACTTACTGTGCTCTTGGTACTGGCAGGAGCAGCATTGAAATTCTATGAATAAAGGTTACAGGTAAAGAGCAGAGTCACTTTGGGACTGGTGGCATATTGCTCAGATGGATGTAAGACATGCACCGCCACAGCATTATTTATATTATGAAATGTCAGGCATTAAGTACCTTGGTCTGTCACTCAGAGGGAGTCAGGCTGACATATTGTCTGTCAGTCTGAGACGTTTGCTTGTGAGCTTCCAGAGACATAGGACGAGCCCTGGGGGAACGTACCTAATAAAAGCAAACAGAAGCAGCTAAATTATGAGATGAAACTCCGAAGAGACAACAGAAAGTGTCGGTTTTTCTTATACACACACGCATGTAATGCATCATAAGATTCTGTCACAAATTAATGAGGAGTCAATCACAAGACACCGTTTGAAGACTTGTGAGAAACTCGCTCACATATGCCGTCTCAGCCGCTAGTCTCGCACCATCTCCGGAGGTGTTGAATCTATTTGTGCATCCGGTCCCAAAGCCACAGCAGCACCCAGTTTACTCCAACCACAGATCTGTTTCACCAAAGCCCATCGCTGGTTCTCTCAACACCATCAGGCCTGCACGATTTGCTCATTTTCAGACATTTGAGGACTGTCAACACCATATGGACTTCTGGGACTAGCAGTAGATGAGAAACATTCACAACCTGCTCATCAGACGTGCCATCTACAACAGGCTCGTGCCAAATTAAAAGGAACTATGAAGAAGGGAAAACTGGTTTGGTTAGTGAGCTGTGTGTGATGTGGGGTAAAGCTGATGAGCCGCACCATTAGGATAAGGGAAAGAGTTGTTGGAGCTCGGTTAAGAAGAGAGGTGAGCAGCAGTGGGATTACGTCGGGGATCGGGTCTGAGCCCCTTCCTGTTTGTGCTGGAGATGGTGACAGATGGGGTCCATGGACGGAATGATGGTTGCAGACAAAATCGTGATCTGTGGTGAAAGGTGGAGGTATGCTGTGGGGAGAAGTCAGTAGAAGATATGAGAGAATATGCATATGTGAATGAGAGGGAGACAGGTGTAACAGTCAGAATGCAAGGAGGTAGTGAATCAGGATGAGCAGTTTGCAGACAAAGAGGCTGAGAAGGTTTGGTCACGTGCACAGGGAGGGTGGATGTACTGGGCAGGGGATTTTGAATATGGAGCTGCCAGGTGGAGGAAAAGAGGAAGATCACAGAGAAGATTGAAGGATGGAGTGACGGAGGACATGCAGATGGTAGGGACAGGGTGACATGGAGGCGGATGATCCACTGTGGTGAGGCCTAAAGGGAGCAGCTGGAAGAGGAGAGTAAATATCCTCCTTATAACAACAGTTCAGTGCACACTGATGTTTCTGATCCGTTTGTAACAATTATCAGACAGATCTACTGAAACATCAATGCTGCAAACATTTTAGCCTCCGTTAAATAAGGCAGATTATCACTTTTTCACATTTCATTCAAGGTGAAGATTTTAAAGCTAACAGAGTGCACGTCGCCACAATCCATTTTTATAAATCAGATGTGCTAAAACATAATCAGTGGGTTATAAGAGCCGCCACAGATCAACCTTTGCTTAAAAGAATCAAAAAGCTAAAAACCTTGAAACTGGCCTTTAAATTCCTCCTTTTGTTTATTAAACTGAATGTTTTTACTTTCCAATATGTTTCAGTTTTTTTGCACTGAAGCCTAAAAAGACCGATGGTCTGATGGGCCGCCCGCCCGCCCGGTGGCGTGGTGACACAATAACTCGAGAATGATGTGGTGTAAGGATGTTTAAATTCACACCACAGATCTCAGACGAGTTCCAATCTCTGTGACCTTGACCTCGAGGTCTTGACCTCTAACCTTGACCTCAAGATCTACATCGCCTCCCATGTGCCGGAAACCTTCATCTTTTCCGACCTGTAGACATTTCTTCAGTATTCTTGTGATGAAGAAGACCGTGCTGCATGTATGAGGTAGAATATCACAGCTAATATACCAGCATGTATGTAATAGCTCATCTGATTAGTCACTCTATTAGCTCAGCTTTCAGTGCTATTTTCATGGCATATGACGCATAAGAGCCACCGTGTTATTGAGTATTAGAATATTAGAAACCCCTGTGGTCATAAAGGAACGCCCAGTTATAGTTCTTACCATAATAATGCCAATCTCAGATGATTTCAGCATTTCTTATTCCTGGTTCTTGCTCAGCCGTTTGCTTTTGGACTGATGCGGTGGATGAAGTCACTGAGGCTCACACGCGCCCCAGTAAGATCTGCAGAGATCGTTCCAGAACTTCCAGGGGCTTCGTGCCACCTAAAGATTGGCCTGTCAGGAGGCTGAGGGGGAGCGCTGGCAGCCGCCAGTATTTTTATAGATATTTTCTTGGCATCTTCCTGACAGTGAAGGCGAGGCAGCAGCTGAACTGTTTCACAGGTATAATAACACTGCTCCACACAAACAAATAGCTGGTTTAAGATTCACTGAAGTTATTAACCTGCAAATGTGTTTATTCCTGTTTGCTGACGAGAGCGTTGGCTCAGGACTCTTTGGGATTTTTATCTAGAGGATAAAAGTGCAGTCATTACATTTATGAGCTGTTTTTTGAATACAGGAGTTTAAAACTGATACCGATATTTGGTGATTTCCTTTTCTTTCAGACACAAAACATAAACATTTGTCGTGTGTAGTTATTTATTTGCTGATTTGTGCATCGTCAGCACTTGTAATTGACGGGTGTTTCTCCTTTTTGATTTTAATCAGTTGTTACAAATTCAGATGCCTATAAATCGACAAATGGCTAATATTGGCTGTTATGCGTGGGCCCACCCATAAAGGTCACTGTGCCCCTCAGCTGAATTCTATTTTTATTATAAGGAAAATGAAATTGTACCATTTAGTAATAAAAAGTTAAACACTCGCATAGGCCTGTCGCGATAAACAATAAATCAATTAATCGTACGATAACTTAAAATGAGGTAGACAATTTTTATTTAT
>JAVDPK010006443.1:0-18777 GCA_034780415.1 Cichlasoma orientale
ACAATACAAAGCGCCTTGAGGCGACTGTTTGTTGTGAATTGGTGCTATACAAATAAAGTTGAATTGAATTGAATTGAGTTGAATTGAATTGCATTCTGCTTTTTATTTAGGTTTTACACAGCATCCAAACTTTGCTGTAGTTTAGCCAGACATCATCACACAAACATCATCTTTAGCACAGGTTGGATATTAAAGTCAGCAGAGTTCACCACACTGCAGGAGGTACATATTAAGTGCACATATTAAGTCCCAGTAGACTTAGCTGCTCTGAAAAAATATCAATAAATGTTTTACCTGGCTCTTTCAGTGATGCAAAATGACTCTTTATGCTTGAAGAAACTCCAAGGGCCCATTAGAAAGAGCTCACAACACCCATTTCCCCCTCTCTGTGTCCTCCAGTTAATTTGATGCTAATAATTTTGCACACATGTGCATGTGCTTGCCCTTATACTGAGAGAAAAGGACATAAAGGTTCCATAATGATCAATACTGCCTGTTCTGTTTCCCATGAAGGCAGGAGGGCGTGACTGATGTTGTGAAGCCACCTCAGTCAGCCTCCTACCTGCTGGGAGGGTGAAATCAAAGCACAGGCTTCTGAGGGAGGGTGGATATGAAAGTTCACACCTCTGACTAGAAGTCAATATCAAAATGTGCACTGGGACTGACGATGGACATCAAAGTGTTCAGTCTAGTGTTATGATTATGTCCATTATCAGGATGAGCAGCCCCCAGGAGACGAAATAAAAGTGTTGATGCCTGAAATCACAGGATGATCCTGAATGATTATGCCCTTTGGGATTGGATCAAAGATTTCTATTGTAGGGGATTTTTTTTTTTAGCATCCCCACGTCTGCATTACACAGGTCATATACTCAGACGTGCGCAGACACAATCCCAGAGTAGTCTGAAGTTCTTGGACAGGAGAACTGACAGTTAGCACCCGGAGTTGAGCTAAAATATCTTCTGCTGCCCTCAAAGTAGTATTTATAGATTTTTAATGCTTTTAATTCACACTGCGTGGGTCTTCTAAAGGTTTAGGGTTTAGAGCTTTCTGAAGGAGGACATTCTTCTTTTTGAATGAAAACAGCTATTGGAACGTTCTGTCTGGGACAAAATATGTGTCTGCATTTTGTCTTAAACACATTTGGAGAAGATGGCTATGATTTCAGTGAGGGACCTTTTTTTTTTCACAAACTTAAGGTTTTGTTTTCTGTTCACTGATCCAGACGATATAGAAACAGCACAACTTGTGCCCCTCAATCAGCAGGTGTGAAAACAGTGTGCCGGGAGTCTGGCATTCTCTCCCGGTATGGTGAGCCTCGACCACCCAGTCAGCTGGCAGCTGGTGAGGCAAGCTGGCTGCTAGACCGGCGGGAACTGACGTCTCCGAAAACATCATAGCTATTCCGATATCTCCCGTTGGTTTCTGGTCCCGGTATTTTGAAGGCTCGGTGCTAGCATTTTTGTTTTTTTGGAGCCAGAAGCAAACTCATCCATAAGCTTTACAGGTGCAATATATTCTCACACATACCTGATAATTAGTGCTAAGCAACAGATAACAAACTACTACAATTTCACTCACTAAAACTGAAGCACAAATGTTTGAGAGGTGCTGTGCCACGAGTAGCTCAGAGTATTTTTCATGTGCTTGCTTTGAAATGCCTCTGAGGGCACCAGCAGAACAAACATGGTTGAGGGAACCAGTTCATTAATGGAGGTGAGACCTAGCATACGGCTACAGTTGCATAATACACGTCAATCAAAGTAGCTACGCTCATAAGTTTTAGCTTTACCAGTATCCAAATGAATGAGTTAAAACTGGAAGAAATGCACTCTAGAATAGGACACTTTCAGTATTTTTCTGAAATCTGCTTTATCTGCTGGCATCAGTGAGGAGCTACAGCTGATTATCTACAGTAAGTGCAACGACCGACTCGCGGCACTTTTTGCTCTGCTACAAAACGAAAGATGGGACACGATTCACTGCCACGTTAACTTTCTGTGTTTCTGCGTATCTGAATTAGCCAGATAATTTTAAATGAGGTGGGTTATATTATTTAATGGTGCTACTGATTCAGCAAATGTGTTCAATTTTAAACAGCGTGCTGCCCGGGGCAGATAGCTCGTGTGGGGGCAGTAAGATGTCAGAGGGTCATGTTTATTGGGATTTATATGTGCCTCATTTTCACGTTGTGAAATTTTATTTAAAAATTAAGGGGAAAAGCTTTTGCTGGAAGGCTGGATTTGGTTCCATTTACATAAAAAATGCAGCACACTGGTGGATTTTGTTTTCTACAGGAATATGCAAAGTGTTTCATCACAGGGTCTATTTATTTCAACAACCCATTTCATTGTTCTTCCCATCTGAAAAGAACTAGTGTTTGTTTTTCCAAGCACACTGCTGCGCATAGAATTCACCCTTTGACCTCTGCTTTTAACTGGAGCAGCATAAATCCTGGAGCAGCAAAAAATAGAAAAAAGGAAAGGAAAAAAGGATGTATATGATTACATAATGTGTATTTATACCCTAGCCTGAATATAAAAGATGGATGCAGCCGCAGTGACATCACTCATTAATTTGATTTAGTTAGCTACTTATCAATCATAAGAGAGCCACACTTCAAATCATCCCCTGCTTTATTGTTTAATTTATTATTAGTGGGAACAAAGATAGAAATTACAAAATGAACATCATATTGTATTAAATAAGACTTGAAACCAGCAAATGAGCCCACAAACTCACCATTAAATGCTTGACTGAAGTCATAGATCAGAGTAGCACTAGAGTCGTTTCCCTATAGACTTCTGTACGATCACACTTCTTTACGCAGGAGGTGGAGTTGCCCCTGCTGGTCATTAGGACTGCAGCATTAAGGTACTTATTCTTCATTAAGTACCTAAAAATTAAAATTAAGGTACCTGAATCTTAAGGTACTGAACCAGAGACTGCATCTTTTAAAATCTATGATTTATACATGTTCAGGTGAGCTACAGAAATAGTACACTGTGCATATTCACAAGTCTATTATAGTGACATTGGCATTAAGTAAAACATTTCACATTATAATATCTGTGTATGACATATAATGTATGCTACGTAAAAAAAATACCGCATTTGAATTAATTTTGGGCTAATGTGTGTGACACATATATTCACACATATGCACGTGTCTCTAGATTTTTATTTGAATTATTTTATGTAAAGAAAAAATTTTGTTCTGCAGTATTTACACAGCAGTCATATTTTTTGTATTATTTATCCTTCAGCTTCGTATTCAGATGCATTAATGTTCTGTAACAGCTTTCAGTTTTTATCAGGCGCTCGTGTTGTTTGGATATTTTCCATGTTGTATTTCCCCCTCTCTGTTGCAGCCTCATGCACCTCCTCTTGTATACCATCCATATTTACCAACACAGCAGGGGGAACATGCTTTGGGTGGACAACCAATTTCTTTCCTCATCCTTTCTCAAAAGTGGATCCTTTTTCTTCATTTCTACTTTTGGCTTTTCATCCTTCGGAGGTCTGACACGTCCCTGTACTGATTCTCCTCCTCCTCCCTTTACAAATGCACAAAGAAAAAAGGAAGGAAGGCGGCTAATACGTGCCCAAAACCCTTCCTCACAACTACAAACTGATGGAGCAACCTGGTCACTTGGGACAGATATCAAAGAGAGCTTTTTGGGGCGGGGGGAGGGGTGCTGTTATCTGGAGGTGCAGTGACAGACCTCTGCTGCTTCTGCCCCTCTCATTAGTCCTCCCTCCTTCCCTTCGCTACTTCTCCTCCTCCTATCCTCAACACTTGTCACCATGCTGTCAGCTGCCTGCTCAGCTGTAGACACAAGGACCAGCCTAGGGATGGGATGCATAGCAGGGATGGAAAGAAAGGCAGGAAGACAAACAGAGAAATGACAGACAGAATATGAAAGGGAAAAGAGAGTTGGAGGTGTAAGCCAAGCTTGTCAGCCCCAGCAAACAACAGAAAAGATCAATTTCTATGAACTCTAATCCATCCTGTAAGTGTCTTCTTTTTCCTGCCAGAATGTGAGTACAAAGAAAACCTGGAGCAGAAACACTGCTCTCTCAATCCTGTCAATTCACCTGCTAAAGAAACAGAGAGAAAAGGGAATAGAGAGAGAAAGAAAGGCGAATATAAGCTGTAGCAGCAACCTGGTTCCTTGCCAGAAAACACAGCGGGGTTCAATCCATCAGCGACAGACAAGGCACGAGCGAGGCAGCAGCCTGAGCGAGTCGACTGCTGCCTCGGCCCGTCGTGTGTGCCATTACAAGGGTCAGAGACACGAATGTCAGTCAGGTGAGGAGCTGGTTTGGGGATTAAAATCTGACTTCAAGGAAAATGTCACAGCAAGATTTAAACACCAACAAACACCCTTTGGCGAATTATCTTGCAATTCATGGCCAGTTATTACTGTCTGATAAGGAAGATGAATTGTTGGCACAGCGAGATATTTCCAGCACACCGGGACAGGTTTTATGATCTAAGACTGAACGGGACGCGTCACGTTTTGATGTCACTTCCTCAGAATCAAAGAACTTCTTCTAAGAATCGCCGTTCCACATAGTTAGAAATATCTGCTGTACCAGGGGAGGAACAGAGCAGCATTCATCCGCTTATTTTTGGTTGGTTTGAAGAGTCCAAAGAGTCGCGAGCAGCTTTGCGAGATCGCGTTCAAGGCGAGCATTGCTTGAGCTAATCGCGAGCAGCATCATCTCGGTCTGACGTCAGCATGCTGATGATGCCGTTTTGGTCATATAACCACAGTGAGGGGTGATACGGAGATGGGTGGGTGACACTCAAATCTGCAAATTTCAACCTTATGGTAGCACCAGAGGAAAAGTCCAAAATCAGTAGTGCTTACTATGTTTAGCACCAGCCCATGCTCTCGCATAATACCACTTTGTATCTTAAGGTGGATTAGTGAGTCAGTTTTTCCACTCAGCTGTTGGCAGCCTGCATGCAGACTCTCCACTCTGAGTGTTGTTTTGCTTGTGTAAACAACTGCGAACCTTTATATTTTCACCCCTGAGCCTCTGAGTCATGTTTATGTCCTGCCTGGCATTTCTGAACCGTTATAATAAAAGTCTCCTCAAGAATGATGTAGATAAAAAAATAAATGTCCATTTATTTTGAATGAAGATATTTCAGAAGGCAAAAGTGGTCAACGGGCTGACCGACAGACCAGCTGCGTGGTGGCCCAAAAGGCCGTTGTAGCTAGAAGCCATGGTTAGTGAATAATGTGGTGCAGAGCAGCGGCTGTTACTTTATTATCCTGTTAATAAGTGGCGCTCGCTTTGGTTTGTGAACTACTTTTGATCAAATTTATAGATGGGCATGAATCTTGTCACAGTTTCTGTTTTAGCTGTTTCGTTTTTGCCATTTTGACTCTACAGCAGCACCCCCCCCCCAATCTAACAGCTCTCAGTATATTTCTGTATGACTGTCTTTGAGTCATGTTTATTTGCTTTGTACAAAACTGGACTCTTGTAAACAGAATCAAAATCATTCTAAAGGCAACTTGAATTTTACATGATTCACACTTTTCTGTGATCCTGACTGAAGGGAAAACTAAGCCCCCGATACTTTCTAGGACAACTTATTTCAATTTCTGACTAAGCTTTACATAATTCTGTGAAAGCAAGGCAGCGTACGTATATCAATGCTATCACGAACTGACTGTATAACCACAAGTTGACACAGCAGAAGAATCCACATATGGATTGTTTTCCCATTTAGGAGTGGAAAGAAGGATATATCTTTGGTAAAGGAGATGGATAAAAGGGTTCAGGGTTTACTGGGATGAACTGTGTGTGTGTGTGTGTGTGTGATATCTTCAGGATGTTGCAGGAGACAGATTAGTGCAGCAACAGAGGGATTATCAGATGATGACGCTGTATAACTCAAAGACATCCTCCGCTGCAGTACTGTCATGTCTCTCAGGGCTTATTTTGGGACTTGTTTGTAGCTCGCAGTGATCCAAACCTCGAGGTGTGAGGTTTAAAATAATCAGAGTGCATCTCTTTTTTTCCCTCGTGTGCTTCTCACGTCGTGGTTTGCCTTCACACTTGCTGTGTTCGCTGTTCCACAACACACTCACCTGCTGTTGGTCAAAAATCTTGGGTAATTGGTTTAGTAGTTTCTCTTTTTCCTGTGTGGGATGCATGTTGTGCTTTCAAGATTGGCAAGCTCTGAACAAGCAGACCTCCACCTGCTTTGAGTGTTCTGGTTTGTGCTTGCAGATGGGTATTCAACCGCAACTGAACTGGCTTTTGCAAATATTCAGTTTTATTTAGACAATGCTGCTGGTCTTAATGTCCCACTGCAGCCTGGTTAGGCCTTCGTCACACACGGGACTGGCAACTCCTTGGCAACCTATGGTCACTAGGGGAAAAATATGTATTTCCTGATGGGCTGGTGAGTGGTTGATGGAGGTTGCTGACTGTTGCTGGGTGAAACTGGTCACAAAGAGGAAGCTGCACCTGAAACCTCTTTGTGATGCTTTGGTTGCTACCAGATTGGCCTGTACTCGAACCACCGAGCGGGAGTGAAAGTTGCAAAAGTGCGACACAAGTCAGAAATGGAGAGCACTCTCCTTTAATAAATAAATAAATAAATAAATAAATTGGGCCTTACCACTGAAGCCAACCCATTTCAAAGGTGCAGCTTTTACTTTTTTCTCTGTTTCCGGGTCACACTCTTCAGTTTCACTACTTAGCGAGTAGTTAACAAGTGTTTGCAGGCAAGTTGGCATCTTTTATATAAACTTCAGGTGACTATGGCAATCCGCTGGCAACCAAAGGAATCGCAAAGACTGTGACTGATTTCACCTAGCAACAACAAGCAGCCTCCCACATCCAGTCGCCACGGATGAAATGGATGGTGACGATGACTCTCCAATTTATAAAAAGACAGAAGACCCCTCGTGGCTAAGCTTGAGTATTTATTCGCAAAAACATTTCAAAACTGAAACGTGGCGCTTTCTGCAAAACTTCAAAGATGGAACCGCTGCTTTCCCCGCATGACTTGGAGAAGGTTGTTCACATAATTAGTTGCTCAGGGGTCTCAATTAAATACCATTAGGGTTTCGGCTTGGCGCAAAATGCAGAAGTTATGTTGAAATTTCAGTTTCATCATTATCTAGTTTTGAATAATCTTTGAGGACTATCCAAGTGTTTTTATTTACCGAGGAAAATAATGCCCGGTAATTGCATGATTAATATTGAATTATATGTAATCATGAGATATTCATTGTTTGTTAAATTACAATTAAAAGACACAAGTATAATTTCTATTGGCTCTTATGAATACGTCATATTTTAGGCTGCTTTTAACAAAAAACTCAAAATAGTTTAACTCTACAGTACGTGTATAGTTGGCCTGCACTAATTAAGGCTCTTGTATTCACCTCTTGAAGTACTGAGCCTTTTTTAGAATAGAATAGCTTTATTGTCATTATATGTGATGTATAATGAAATTACAGGTGAATGTCCGAGCGGTTCACCCCTCACTAACATCTACATTGAATCTGTAGCGCATTCAATGCCGTCGACACACTGAACATCTGAATTGTGCTTCTGTATGTAAAGATGTGGCCAGTGAACAGATGGAGCGCTGAGAGAAGAGTGAAAGATTTTTTTTTCTATACTCTTCATATTTCTGGGAGATATCCAGAAATAATTGATGCATTGGAATTGATTTAAAAAAAAAAGTTTAGGAAATTCACATCAGAAGAACTTCCTTGGGGAAAAGCAGCACCTGTCACAGTTGGAACAGTGAGCAGCAGAGTGATCCCTTTCTAAATGAGAATTACAGCAGGACAAAAAGGAGACTGACTGAATGAGAACACAGTGGCTGCAACTTCAATGACACATAAGTTATTGAGGGTCTTTGCTCTGTTTTTTAAGGGTTCAAGTTTTCTTTTTTCTAATAGTTAAGGGTCATTGGCCTTTGTCTTTTTGATAAGATTAGGACAACTAGGCCATGGCATGGGCAGAGGCACTGTTTGCTTTTTTTTCTTCTCTCACATGCTTACAAACTGTGCTCTGAGTATTAAACATGCTCAAAAAAGTTTGCACTTTATAACCCCCTTTCCCTTTGTTGGGTGCAACATGCTGCTTTCCAATGCAAGCACGTCAGCATAAGTTAACAAGACGGGCGGTCTGTTTGGTGCAGGAATTATTTTCAGAAGCTTTGGGGTTGTGTAGCTGCAACTGTATTAATCACAGTCTGGCTGTTAAAAGCCCAAACATCATCCTCATAAGTATGCAAATGCAGAAGCCTCAAGCCATGCAAGACTGTCACATACCATTGTCATTGTGACAATCTGCTCACGGTGACAATGACACTGGTACAGTCAGGTATTTATTAAGGAAAAAGGGTTTACTTGAATAAAACTTGCTCGCCTTTGTGCACAAGCCAAAGAATTTATTAAGCTTCTGGGTTTGCTTCTTTGTTATGCATCCCACTGAACATGCTCATTGATGTTTCCCTAAAAATGGGCATTCAGGGAGATTTTTCAAATATGAAACCTTCAGAAAAAGCTTACTATATTTAATTTTGGAGGTGTCCTGTTGACTGTATTACAGGCATCTCTTTCATAATGGTGGTCTGTGGAGAAGATACTTGTTGGATCGCAGTAGGATTTTACTACTTCAGTGACCACTGGGAAAAAAAACTAGCACCTTGGTGGTAACCAAGCAACCACTGAAAAATGAATCCAAATGCCAAAAAATGCAGTTCTCCTAATGGCCCCATGAGGGTGTCGCCAAAAGCAAGTAATTCCTCATAGAATCTCATGTTAAAATACCTCAACTGTACAGTGTTAAAAATACTGCTTTGGTCTATTTGGATACATTCCCTTTCATAACAATTATATAGTAAGTTAAGTTATTTGGATTGACTGACAGGCAGCTGTAGCCAATAGCTGTCTGCTAGGCTTCACTTCCACAAATCCCAGTCATTGACTGGATCTCTTTATCATATCTGTGGCATTGGTGCCCAATCAGACATGGTATTTGATATTATCTGTGCGGTATAGTCCAATCCAAGAAGTCTGCGCTTTGGTTTTAGTGAGTGAAATTAGCACTAATTAGTGCTAATTAATTTCATTAATTAGCACTAATTAGTAGATATGTGTGTCTGTGCCTTCCACCTGTACACTTTGTGTAATTTGCTAACTGAGCTTACACTGCTCTCAACTGTATGCTCAGACATAGTGGTAGCCAAAAGGCCAATGTGGAGACTTCATCTATCTTTTACATGTACATACTCTATAGTGGGGAAAGGATATCCAGCTCTCTTAATACATCTCTGATCACTAAAGTATGAACTGCAGTATAATATTAAGAAGACAAGCCTGACTTCTTTGGTCTCTGTCCTTTAAGTTAAAAATAATCCGTCAACCAGTTTTGCCAAGTCCCAGTTGAACTCTGCAGCGTTACAGTTGTATATTCTTCCTCCACTTCTTCCACGAGCAAATTCAGAGGTTGTTTTGTTTTCTCTTTTTTTCCTTCAGTGTAGTGAGCGCAACAATGCATTCCACCATGGATGCCATTTCTGTTTAGTGTTGCCACTGAAAGCCTCTGATTAACCAGCCATCACCACCTTTAGTTCTGAGATTGATCACCTCCACCAGTAAGCAAGAGCACAAGTTAATTATGTTCACTGGCTACATCAGGGGCGCTGTCATTTGTATTTTGGGCCTCGGTGGGCTTTCATTTTATTTTCTAGTCACCTATTTGTGCTTTCCAGCTGTACATAGATCAGAAGCAACAAACATAAACAGCTGGCTGCACTAGTGAAAAATGCAAGACACACACACACACACACACACACACACACACACACACACACACACACACACACACACACACACACACACACACTATTTGTAATATTAGATCACCATTTCAATTCATCCACAAACAGCTGCATGCTATATACAGCTGCAATCTACTGCGAAGCAACAAGCTTGAAACTTTCCTCAACCGCCCCCCCCCCCCTCCCGGGGGGCTGTGTTTAAAATAATTCTTTACTGGTCAATTTATTGTGCAGGCTGTGTGTATATTTTTTATATCTCATAACTCCAGGTTTCTTTGTTTGCTCTCACAACATCAAGAGCTCCTCAATAAAGGATGGCAGAAGCAGCTGGATGCAGGCACACAAACACACAGATGCTGTAAATAACACCAGCATATGTCCCTGACAAATGTGTAATCTGCGCGCAAATTGAACAGGAGGATCAATCTGTAGCCTGCAGCAGGCGTATGTTACACTGATGTGGATTAAGATATTGTATCTGCAGACAAAAGGAGTCAACCTCCTTTGTGTGGAAAAACCATCTGAAGATAAGAGAGATCTCATCTCCTCAGCCTTATTCACAGCCTTTTCCTGCCCATAGTGTTCTCTGGTATCACTGCCACAGATCATGACAGATAAACCATAGGATATCCATGCATACTGCTTTTGCCACGCTGCAGCCCACTGTGGCAAGATGTTACAAACAAGACAAAGCAACAGTAGCTCAGCTAAACATATGCAAGGCACAGGTTGTCCCTCCGCTCTCCCTCCCGCAGTGCATCATCAGTCCAGCTGCCATATATGACATTGTATATACATTACACCCTCTGCTTCTGTGAGGTATCACTGTTTCCAGAGATCAGTGCCGATAAATAATGCATGCTGCTCAGACGCGGCATGACTGCTGAATGCGCACTGAAGGCAATATAGCGCTTTTCTACCAGCACTTACACAGCAAGCAACACTTGAAGCATCCATTAACATTACAGTAACACTTACACCCCCCCCCCCCCCACACACACACACACATTTGTGCTAAGAGTTCATCTGGGAAATTACTTATGATAAAAATTAAAGCCCATTCTGGACTGTTTGTATTGTTTACATTGACATCTGTCTCTCCGGACATCAGCTGAACCCCGAGTGATGCACACGCTGCATGCCAGCACACTCCCAACTTCGGCTGCGCCCTGAGCACCTGAGTTCTTTGCATTCCCTCTCACACCTGAATGTCTGCATTATATTTCACCATGCACAAAGGCTACAAACTGCCCTTCAGAGGAGGAGAAGAAGAGATGTCTCACCTTTATGGATGTATAAGGTGTCTTCTGTTCTGGCTGCGTGTGAAGCGCCGAGCTGAAACTTCTGTCTCATCAGCGCTGTTGGATAAACCTCCCCTCCCTCCTTCTCTCTCTCTCTTTCTCTCTCTCTCTCTCTCTCTCTCTCTCTCACTCTCAGTCTGCTCCCCCCCCCCTCCCTGCGCTCCCTTCTTGCTCTTTTTTTCTCTGTCACTCACTGTTTTTTTATCCATCTGCTTCTTTCTCCCTACTTCAGTGCCTTCCCTCAACCTGCTGCTGCTCACGTTGTCTTTGAAGCTGCATTAGGCAATCCCCATCACCACCCACACACGCACACACAATAAAAAAAAAAAAAATATATATATATATATATATATATATGGAGGCTATAATCTGATAAGGATGTTTTAGAAGAGGTGCAATGCGCACCACTGCAGTGGGGCTTGCTGGTGAGATGCACTCAGATACGATGCTCTGTTAACCTAGATCCTAGTGTGTGTGTGTGTGTGTGAGTTTGTTCCCACCTGTGTTTACTGGTGTGTGTGTGTGTTTGTGTGTATGTTCACAGATAATAGGAGGGGAGGAGCCTCCGTGCCATAACAACCGTTGGGCTTCGCTATGTGGCGACAGCGCTGGCAACTTCCTCCCTCCCGTTTCATTGTTGGGAGTTATTTTCTCACCTCTGGGAGGCTGGTGGGTAAGGCGCGGGAGTAGCGGGCTGAAGAGACACAGAGAGAATACGTGTAATGGTCTCAAATTGAAATTCATCCTACTCCGTCTCCCTTTATAATCTCATTCAAATTCCACAGTCTGTTGCTCACTCATATTTAAATGAGCACTTGACTAAATCCCTCCTGTGCTTTTGCTTTTCTTGGCCAGCCTTTGGCAGGCTGCCGCGCTCCGTTGCTTTCCAGTTTCCTGGACGCTTCTCGGCAAACTGGCACGCTCTTTGTGTTTTGGCCAACGCACGCATATAGAATTAAAAGAGTGGGCAGCGAGGCCACGCAATGAGGCCAAACAGATCTAATGTCAGGCAGGAAACATGCGACTGTGTTGACCAGGAAGGTAATGGAGTGTGAATCCAGCAGAGCTCGGGATGACACTGACAGCGCGTTCTGTTTACAAGTTTCTGATATTGTAGAATTTCACACATAAATTAAAAAAAAAAAACAACTAGAAAGATTGTGGTGTTAGCAAACAACTGAATAAATAATCTTCAGTTTGTGCTTTTCAAGAACTGGTGTCAGTTCACCACATGTTGTCTGTGTTGAGTCTTTGGGGTTTTTTTTAGGTTTAGAACAGTTTGAAAGGGTCTGTTTCTTTTTTGCTGGCACCGTGAGCTGTCATCGTTGTTGTATGGTGGCAATGGAGGTCAAGTAGCTGGAGCCATTGGAGAGACACATTGGAGGTTGTAGTCCACTCTGACACACTGAGGCTATAAGGTGAGATACAGATTAGACTTTCTCTTATCCTTTTTCCCTTTAACTCAAGCCTTTTCATTAGCTTTCTTGTTGTCCCTGCATTCTGCATCATATTTCCACATATTTAATGCCTTCACGTAATTTTCAGATACATTTTTTCCTTCCAGCAACATTAGCTATCTTATTTTGAATGTCCTTACTTGTGGAAAACCAAAAAGCTTTAGCCAAACATAGCTCTGTCATCATATTTTAGAGGCTGAAAATGCATTTTTTCCCAGGATGACCAGGATGACTAACCATCTTAGAACCCACGTCCAATCAGCCATGGAGTCCCACTTCTGACACCAAGCTTGTTGTGGAAATCTGAAATAAATTGAGGTCCAGCAGTAGAGACAGCATGACAGCAGTCATCTGATATTTTATTTTTGACAAATGTGGATTGCAACCCTAGAATGTTTACAAAGACAACTATCTACCATGCCATGGCCATAGAATATATTGTGTGAAAGATTGAATGGAGACAGAATAAGACAATATGGAGTCTTTCATTCAGTGAGGTCAGCTCGACACAAAAGTAGTGTCTTAAAATTTTCCATTACAGGCCCCACTTTGGTGTGGGGATTCAATCAAGGCTGAAAAGATGCACTTGTAGCCAGTCCTTTAAGAAAGCATGTTGCTAGATGATTGCATTCGTAGGCTGAATGCTAATTAGTTAAAAAGTTGGCTTGAAAAAGAAAGGCAATGAAGATAACAGAATGGAAGAAGAGCAAATAAACAACCCCCCCATCAAAGACAATAAAGCACAGAGGGACAAAAAAGACCCTCATGAAATGACTGCAGTGGAGAGATTTGATTGCTTCTCTCACTGAGATTGACCACACTATAAAGAATTGCTTTGTGTTGACAGGCTTCTCCATGGCAGGAGCTGAGCTAAAGGACCAACAACAGCACAAACATGAATAAGAGGAGCCCAGTGCTCCCCTCAGCCTCCTGGTAGTAGAATCTTTAGGTGGCACAAATCCCCTGGAAGTAAAACACATAACTATCAGGTCTCGGTAGATCTTAACGGCGTGCATATGAGCCTTAGTGACTTTATTCGGCATATCAATTCAAAAGCAAACGGCTAAGTAAGAACCAGCAATAAGAAATGTTAAAATCAAAATAAATATAAACCACTAAGAATAGTGTCACTTTCTGTGGTTGATATATTGTACGAGATTTTTAGTAGACGCATCTATGGCATTTGTAATTTTGCCTCTGTACACAACCACAGAGGATTTTAATAAACCATCGAAATGTGACTTCCAGCTTTAAGTCAAAGGGTTTCGAAAAGGTAGGGCTGTTTAGGAATTATACCCATTTACAGCAGGTAAGGCCTGTTTCCTGATTATCCCATGACAATTTAAGTAGGTAAAGGATCTGGACGTCATTTCAAGTGTTTTCCACTTGTGGAAATGCAAATGGACTGTTGCCTAATTCAAATCAATCAATCAATTAATCAAGATAATAGATCAAATTCAATCTGACTGACAACATTCCCGGCTGAGGAAAAGGTAAGTTCACTCACGGTTTTCTGTGATTAAAGAATAATGTTGTGGAACTTTGGAGAGAGAAGAAGTTGCATAATGTGAGCATTTTTATCAAAGCAAATAGCACGAGCTTCCTGCAGCCTTCCAAAAGGCACAATGTGAGTCCCTTTTAATCTTTGCTTTCAAGTCTGATGGAAAGTAAACAAATTACCTGCTTAGAATGGTAATTTGTCTAACATCAAGGGAGGCTTTTCAATCTCTACAAAATCTCTGCAAAATTAGCATGACCCAGAGAGTCACAGCAGGCACATTAACGGAAAATAAAGACAATAAAATGACCCTTTTAACCATTAAGCTACTACACAAGCTTTAAAACAAACAAAAAAAATGAAATACAACAAAAAATAAACAAACACAATTTTTGTGAAGTCATAGTGTGCTTGTTCCTAAAGCTGAGCAAACATTAATCACAGCATGACCAGCTCATGTCTAATGGTTTTTGGAAGCCACAGTAAATGCTAATGTTGTCAGTTGCAACTCCATATGAGACCTACTGCATTTATTTAGGTGCACAAGCAATCCCTGTTAGTTTATCGAGTATGCTATGTTTTAAATAAAAGGAAAAGGTTTCAGCACAATCTACATTAAATAATGATTTAACACAAAGAGAGGACTTTAATACGTAAAGCTTTATATTCAAAAGACAATCCATTTGTGTAATTGTGAGTTTACGAGAACAAAATGATGAGTGTTTTGACACCTTCACGCTGCGACGTTTTCCTGTATTTGTTGTGCCTAAATTAGAGCAGCGTACATTCTTTTCATCTCTTCTGATTTAATGGTTTCAGCTGTCTGTCTCAGTCTCACAGGCTCTTCATAAGAATTTTGGATCTTTTAACAAAGCTCGCTTCAAAACCTTTATGTGTTGCATCAAACTTTTTGGGAGTGGGGGGGATAAAAATGAGACAATCGTGGTGAAAATTACTGCAATCTTTGAAATAAGAATGTCAGGAAACAAAGGAATTCCAAAGAAGAACGGCAAAAAAGGACCAAAAAATGTAGACTGGTCGAAGCCATGCTAAGCAACAAACTTCGTAAACTGTAAACACAACCATGGCGTCTTATTGAAATATAAAGGGGGGAAAAAACAATCAGAAAAACTGTATTTTGGCCCAATTTTCCCCAAACTGTTTGAGTTCACGTGTGAAAGCCGCTGGAGTCTTATCAACCTTTGGCTCTAATGTTGAGGGTTTTTGCTTCCAAAGAGCCAGACTTTCTTTTTTAACCCTTTAAAGCAGTCTTGAGTCTTTGGACATTGGCTGCTTTTGCGCTCACACATTTTTAGTGCAGTCCTTGTACCTGAAAAATTTCAGAGGAATTTTGTTTTGTTTGCTGAACCACTTTACACGGACCTACAAATCATTCAGGCATAAAACAGGCACCTAACACAAAGGATGAACCAGCGTTCTGTCTACAAACAAGAGAAAACTTCAAATTTAACATTTTTTCTTTGCTATCTTTAGGCATTTTGTTTCCAGCAGCCTGTTGCAAAAACATACAGTTTGTTCCAATTTCTTTAGTTGAATGTGTTAAAATAGCAAAGCTAACACAGTTTGACAGGCATAAAATAGTTTTGCACCAACAAGGTGATTCCCAAAGAGCTGTTAGCTAAAAACTTGGCATATCTCAGCATGCTGTGCAGTGTGCCCTTTAAAAAATGCAAGGAACGTGAGAAGTGTAGAACAATAGAAGATTTTTTTTGACTTTTGTTGAAAGCCCACAATGTTGCCATCAGATCAGGATAAACCGTAGGCCCCTCTACGGTTTATCCAGAGCTAACTTGGAAAGGGGCATTAAGAAGGCCAAGTAGTGCTACAAAGCAGAGGACTGAGGAACATTTTATCCACTCCAACTATATGTGGCAGGGCATTCAGGGCATCAGTGATAACAAGCCTACAGCTCTGCCCCCTCTCATTGATGTCTCCTTCATCAACAAGCTAAATAGATTCTATGCTGTCTTTGGCAGAGGCAACCAGGAGATGGCCATCAAAGCCAGACCCCTGCTGACCACCAACCCCTCAAATTCTCCACCATTGAAGTCTGGGTTGAACTGTGCTGGATTAATGCACGCATACCCAGATGTGTGCTCATGTTCTGGACAGTTGGCTGGAGTTTTTACAGATATTTTCAACCTAGCCCAAGCAATTGTGCCAACATATTTCAAAACCACTCCATTATGCCCGTACCAACGTCACCCGAGGCCAGCGTGCCTGAATGACTTCCACCCTGTAGCACTTACACCCATAATTATAAAGTGCTTTGAGTGGCTAGTCTGATTTCCACCCACACTGGATCCCCACTAATTTACTTGTTGCAGAAATAGGAGCACAGAAGATGCAGTCTCCATAGCATTGCACTCCATCCTTTCACACGCAGACAATAGGAACACATATGCAAGAATGCTGTTGGTTGACTTCAGTTTAGCATTTAACACTGTTATTCCCTCCAAGCTGATCACTAAGCTTGGTGACCTCAGTATCAACATTTTCCTCTGCAACTGGATATTGGACTTTCTGGCCAATAGACTACAGCAGGTTAGATTGGGGGTGCCCCAAGGCTTTGTTCCAGGCCCCTTCCTCTACTCCCTCTTCACCAATGACAACACCATGGCGATTGGCCTCATCAGAGACAATGATGAGCCTACAGGGGTGGAGGTGGAGCACCTGGCTGTGTGGTGCACTGACAATAACCTGCTCCTTAACACCAAGTATTTCATAGTGGACTTCAGGAAAAATGAAGGTAGTACACACACCCATTCACATTAAGATTCAAGTTCCAGGGCATCCACATCTCTGAGGACCTGGCCTGGACCTGGACCAACTTTGCCAAGAAGGCTCACCAGCACCTCTTCTTCCTGAGGACACAGAGGAAAAACCATCTCTCCTCAGCTATCCTGGTGAACTTCTACTGATGTGCCATTGAGAGGATCCTGATCAGTTGTATGGGAACTGCTCTGTAAGGCACGGCAATGGGTGGGAAAGACCACAAAGGACTTCACTTCCTGCCACTGAGGACATCCAGAGGAAGTGGTGTTTGTGTAAAGCAGCCCATAAACATGTTGACCTTCTACACCAGGGGTGTCAAACTCCAGGCCTCGTGATGTGTTGATGTGTCCCTGATCCAACACACCTGAGTCAAATACAGAAGTCATTAGCAGGACTCTGAAGAACTTGACTGCATACTGAGGAGGTAATTCAGCAATTTGATTCAGGTGTGTTGGATCCGGGACACATCTAAAACCTGCAGGACACCGGCCCTCGAGGCCTGGAGTTTGACACCCGTGTTCTACACTCTGGGAACCAATGTGGAATAATTTTGACAGAGAACAGACAAAAAAAAAAAAAAAAAAGCAGCCAACATCCAAAGAAGAGCTTTGAATCTCCCTCAAGAAACCTGGAGAATCATTCCTGAAGACCAGTTAGAGAAAATTTTAAGAGACCTGCCTAAGAGAGTATAGGCTGTGTTGAAAAATAAACTTTTGTCATACCAAATATTGACTCAAGCTTGTTTCAATAAATCACTGCATCTATTTTGCATTTTCCTAATAAAATATAGAGAAATATAGAGTGACTTGAGACTTTTGCACAGTACTTTAACTATAAGTAATTTTCGGCATGTCACTTTGAGTTAGCTGGACAATTGACAAACCTTTACTCGAGGTGGTGAAAACATGTTCTTGAGTGTGTTTCCATCGACCTTTTTTAAAATATTTTGTACAAATAATAATCACAACACAAAGAAATGCCAATATTCTATCATGTTTTCTATTTTGTATTCTTACCTCACACGCAAAATATGTGCATGTGGAAATTTTCTGTTGAATTTTGTTCTTAACAACCTTCATATGCTTGTGAATCAGAAGGCCCTGTCTGCATATGCACAGATATTTTGGTAAATGTGGATTTTTTCAATGGTTTTGGCCTTTTCGCCACATGTAAGCAGTGGTTTAGGTCACTGAAAACTCCTTCCATGCAGGGGAAGATTTTCATAAACTTAATTGGACAAGGAAAACAGAGATTCAGACTATGTGCCATGTTATTGTGTGTAGACTTCTCATTAACCAACATGTCTATATGGTAAGGTTATACTGCTACCGGTGGCGTTGGCATGCTTTCGACAGCGTTTGACACTTTTTCCTGCATTTTCATGTGGACAGAATTATTTTTCAAAAAGAAAGTGGGAAAATTATGTAGCTGACTGCCATCTGCTAGTCCTCACCTCCACTAATTGGAGTCACTGAAATGGACCTCTCCAGTGTGTTTGTAGTGTTGTTACCTTTTGGGACATTTCTAAGATTTTATCAGACAAACATGATGGGTTACTGTGTGGTTCAGACCATCCAAAAAGCTTGTGCTTTAGTTTGGTTAGTGAAATTCTAGCATTTATTAGGCTGTTGCTCAACACTAATTAGCCAATATTAGGGTTGGGCAATTCGTTCTGTACAGTAGTTTGATCATCCAATTGCCCCCCTGTGGTATTGCCAATTGCAAATAACATCACTGCTAGGGCAGTGGTGAAGGTCTGCTAACCTCCGTAATACACAATGTGTGATCCAAAATGCAAAAAAAAAAAAAAGAATATATATATATAAAAAAAAAAAAATCCCAGCTCGCCCCTACGGGCGGTCTTTTTGCCCTTCAAGCTCGGGTCCTCT
>JAVDPK010006454.1:0-18776 GCA_034780415.1 Cichlasoma orientale
TGTGAATAAGAGGCAATGTATATGAAAATATATGTGTGAACCATGTCAAGGATTTGTTCTAATAAAAGTTCAAAAAAAAAAAAATCTCCCTTAAAATGAGGAAAATTAGATGAAAATTGCAACTTCTTGGAGAAATGACATCACTGCTGTTGCAGCAGGACAGGCTCAGAAGGACCCCTGCTGGCCACTCTGGTGTTAAAAACATGACGTGTTTATGATTTTAGCCTTTCAAATTAAAGGGAAAAATATTTTTATTTCAGTGATTTTATTTTGAAGGTGTTTTTTAAGCTTTTATAGTCCTTACTCCTCATAGCCCCGCCTCCTCTCTCAGCGCCGTTTTCCTCCATCGTGTTGCTTGTCTGCAGGTCACCACGCTGTTTGAGGAAGAGGAGGTGGAAGAGGAGCAGGAGGAAGAGGTCTCCTCCATTTTCCCTCTGAAGGGGGGCTCCATGTCCTGTCCCTCTGACAGCCCCGCCTCCCAAGAGGAGACAGCGCAGTCCGCCCACCTCATGACTCTGGGGCTGTGTCGGATCTCTGCAGTCAGACCTCCTCCTCCTCTTCCTCCCTCCTCATCACCGCCCACACAGTCCCCGACTCCACCTGACAACCCCACACACCTGCAGGACAGCGGAGCCGACGATAGAGCGAAGGTTCCGCCCTCCAGCCTGTTGTGTCTACTCTGTCCGCTGACGCTGCCGTCGCGACGTCTGCTCAACATCCACATCAGGTCTCACCGCTCCGCCGGCGGCTTCAGCTGCGTCCGCTGCAGCTGGATGGCCGACAGCTGGGAGGAGCTGGAGCATCACTGGAGGAGCCACTCCAGCCGGAGGAGGAAGAGGAGGAGGGAGCGGGAGCAGCAGGAGAAGAAGAAGAAGCAGAAGAAGAAGACGATGGCAGCCTGTCAGAGGACGTACAGGAGCTCCACCCTGCAGAACGCTGCTGAAAAACCACGGAAACATGGTGAATATTCAGCTCAGCGTCAGCTTATCGATCAGTAATCAGTCAGGACGTTAACAGTGATCGGTTTTCTTCAGATGGATGGAGGAGCCAGCGGATTGGACAAGGAAAACAGAAGGAGGTGGAGCTTCCTGACAGGTAGATGCTGAACAGCTTCTCCGATTTTTATATTGAATCACAAAGGACTAAAAACTAACGTTAAAAGTTTTAAAAACAAGTTTGAGGCTGAACAGCATCCAGATGTTCCCACAACATTTCCACAGTGTCACGACTCTTGTCAGCCAATCAGAACGCAGCTTGTGTTTGTGTGTATGTCGGTTTCCAGCCAGAGCAGCAGACCTCAGGCTGGATCACGGCCTGGCGCTACGGAGACCACAAAGAAAGCCATAAGGACGAAGAACAGAGACGGCAAAGAAACGATGGCAGAGAACGGGAAGCAGACAGGTTTCAGTTGCTCGCTGTGTCACAGGTAATCATGTTACGCTCAGTCTCTCACTGCACAGGTGCTGCGTCACGGGTCATGTTACCTGCTGATGTCACAGTGTTTTTTCTCTGCAGGAAGTTCTCGTCTAAACTGACTCTGAGGCGTCACCTGGGCATTCACAAGGGAGAGAAACCGTTCACCTGTCCTCACTGCTCTTACAGCAGCCGCCTGAAGGCCTCACTACTGCAGCACCTGAGGACTCACACAGGTAACACACATACACCTGAGGGCTCACACAGAGACCCTGTGTCAGGTGACTGTCAGGTGACGGTGTGTGTCCTGTGTGTGTGTCCTCTCAGGTGAGAAGCCGTACAGGTGTGCTGAGTGTCCGTATGCATCCATCGATCGCAGCTCTCTGCTCCGACACTGCAGGACTCACAGTCAGGAGAAACCCTACAGGTGTCAGCACTGCGACTACAGCAGGTAACACACCTGGCACATACCTGTCCTCCCACCAACTCAGCTCTACTTAGACCTTGAACTGTGCGTTTGTGCTTTGATTGGATAGTAAGTTCTGCAGCCTTGCTGTGATTGGACAGTGAGTTCAGGGTTGGTGCTCTGATGTTTTCATGTCTGAATGAGTATTTACTTTGTTTTTGTTTTTTTTTCCACATTGTTCAATTTTCTTCTTAAGTTTAAATTCATGTCTGATACTGATTGTGATGGTGGATTTCACTCTGACAGCTGTGGTTGCTGTGGTAACAAGGCTGTTTTGTTTTCTCGACAGTATCCAGAAGAAGAGTTTGGATCTCCACGCTCGCCGCCATCACACAGGCGAGGCGTTTCCATGCCAACAGTGTGACTACTCGAGCCCAGACCGCCAACTGCTGCTGAGACACATCCGCAGACACCACGCCCCCTCCCAGCACGCTGCATTCTTAACGTGAGCTGGGAGGCGGGGCTTGATGACATCATTGTCCTTGGTGATTATGTCGCAGGTTTATGACTGTTTTTATTTGTGTTTTTTAAAATGAAAATAAAAGCGTGGGAAAAATCCTGTGTTTGTTCTGATTCATTCACCATCATTGGACCGCTGACAGTGTGTGAAGGCTTTAAACACCTCTTAATGAGTGCATGTGATGATCACGTGACTATGCCCTGACAGTTGACAATCAGCTGACTATTGATCTGGAATACTAATTCCAGAGAGGAGCACTGGGAAATGATGAATCTGATGTGTTTCCAGTTGTTTTGTGGTGATGTGCGTTTGACTTGAAGCAGCGGGTACCTGCATCACCTGCTCTGAGCTGACATCTATCGGACGATAGACTGTGCAGCCCTGTGGTCACTGATCGACCTGGTCACTGATCGATCCATCGATGGATGGAAATCTCTTTAGGCTGATGGACTCCTGGTGCATTGTGGGAGGAAAAGCAGCTTCCTGTGTTAGAGGGTCGATACCTGCTGCTCTACATTTTATGTGCTTCACCTCATAAGACTCATCAACTGTGTGTCACCTGTCTGCAGAAGACCTGTCATCTGTCACGTGTCCGTCACCTGTCTGCCGTTCACCATCGTATTTATTAATGCGCTCAGAGAACATTTAAAAGTTCTGAAGCTCGTTTAAACCTGAGAACTGAAACATGGAGTCCTGATAACTTTATTTTCTGAATCACAGAAAACCTGAAACGTTCTCAGAGTTTAAAAAACAGAAGAAGCCTAATTTGAAAATTGACCTGATAGAGCTCTGTGAGTGTAAACAGTGAGGGGTTATGTCCGTGTAGGTTCTCAGTCATCCAGGTCATGGTAGTCTCTGGAGCTTGAAAAAAGGTGACTGGACTTGAACACATTTCACCTCTCATCTGAAAGGCTTCTTCAGTTCTAAATCCAAAAGGTAGACAGACCCAGGTATTTAAACCCCAGTGGGGGTGGTCCCGGTTGTGACCTACTATATAATAATAATAATGATAATATAATAATCATATGCACAAAGGTGTGAAAGAAGTCAGTGAAGCTTTGCTTTCGGTATCTGCTGGGACCTCTTCGTGGTTCTGTCCTTTCAGTCAGCTCTGACGAGCCCTTCCACAGAACAGCTTCGACTGCGGATGCTGCTGGTTTCCCCACATGAGCAGGATGAAGTTGAACAGTGTGGTTCGGGGCACGGCTACAGGGGAGAGGTGGGGCTCTGGGTTCTGAGCTTGGATTGATTGTGTGTGTTTTTGTCTTTTTACGCAGTAGCTGGGAGGAGGAGGGAGGACTGAGCTGAGCTGAGGTGGATGCCTGCCATGCATGTAAAAGTTACAGAAAAAGAACACAATGAAAAGAGCATTGCCACATACAACCCGCTGTTGCTGTTGTGTGTTTCAGGACTGACCCTAGGCTTTAGTGCTACAAACAGTTTGTGGACTGAAGGTTGTTGTCTTGCTATGTGACCCACTTTCTCTGTTTAAGCAGTAGGATAACCACCAACAGAACGTCTCATAGTTCCTTTTAACTGTTGGATGAAGTTTCTTGTTGTGTCCATGCTGCAGGAAGTGAGAACTAGCAAAGTTCTTAGGACCTGCTTTTGGTTCTTCAGCTCCTAATTCAGGGTGGGCACTGCACAACACAAGCGGAACCTCTGAGTGATCCAAGTGTACTGTGACTGGTGCACAACCAGCAACCACCATATTAAAAAACACAAGTAAACACCCGTTGGCTCAAAAATGTTGAGAAACATGAAGAAACAGACTTTGAGGTGAGCTCAAAGATCTGTTCCTCTCTGGGGTCCTCAGTGGATTATGCTGAGTCACGTTCTTGATGTGAAAGCCTTGTGTTTCACACAAGAGGTTCTGATAGTGAATGTTTCCCTTCTCATGTTGTTTCATGTTGACTTTGTGAGTCATGTTTATAGTCTCAGTGTGACAGTGTGGACATAAAGTCATTCATTCTTTAAGCCGCGCAGGTTTACTCCCTCTGTCCTGTTCATGGTTTTTTCTTTGAGCAGTTCGGATGTAAAAACAAACTGACCCACTGAGCTCTGAACCCAAAAATCTAACCTGAAAAACAAACAAAATCTGTTTTTCCCTCTACCCCAAACTAATGGGGTGATTTAATGATTTGAGTTCAGTTCTAGGACTCAGCCAGGAAACAAAGTGGCCTATAAACAAACATCTGACTGTGTTTTCACTAAAAGCTCATTAACCTCAGAGATGGCCCACATTAACCTGCAGCAATCAGGTCACATCTGATCCAGATGTTTATTTCTTCTAGAATAGAAAGTTAATGGATCACTCGACTCAATAATGCGCCATCATCCATCGATCAGGCCAACATAAAGAGCTGCAGCCGGACCAAGCCAGCACAGAGAGCCAGCCGAGAGAGCTGGAGCTGACATCCTGCCAGCATTTAGCCAACGTTCGGCCAAAATCGTGACATCATCCAACCAACATCCTGCCAGCATTGAGCCAACGGTCGGTCAAAATTGTGCCATCATCCAACCAACATCCTGCCAACATTGAGCCAACGGTCGGTCAAAATTGTGCCATCATCCAACCAACATCCTGCCAACATTGAGCCAACGGTCGGCCAAAATTGTGCCATCATCCAGCTGGTACCGTGCCAACACTGAGTCATCACATCACAATGAGTCATGTTCACTCGAGCAGGAAGTCGCCTCTCTGTTCGCTGGAAGGAAACTGCAGTGACTATCATAACCATGTTAGGATGTCTAAACTGCTCCACCTGCCTGACCACTACCCCCCCACACAGAGCACTCATGTGGAAACTCAACTGTTCCCCACCGTGGACGTCCCTGACCACGCCCACTACATCATTGGCTCAGTTATCCTGTTGGTTGGGGTAACGGGCATGCTGGGAAATGCTCTGGTCATCTACGTGTTCTGTCGCAGTCAGACACTGAGGTCACCCAGCAACCTGCTAGTGGTCAACCTGGCAGCTGCCGACTTCCTGATGTCCTTGACGCAGTCTCCGGTCTTCTTCGTGGCCAGTCTGCACCGGCGCTGGGTGTTCGGGGAGCTGGCCTGTGAGCTGTATGCCTTCTGTGGCGCGCTCTTTGGCATCACCTCCATGATGACACTGACTGCAATTGCAGTGGACCGCTGTCTTGCTATCACACGGCCGCTGGCGATGCTGGGTAGGGTAAGTCATCAGAGAGTGTTGGCAGTGGTGGCAGGGGTGTGGCTGTATTCTCTGGGCTGGAGTCTGCCGCCATTCTTCGGGTGGAGTGCATATGTCCCCGAAGGCCTCCAAACATCCTGCAGCTGGGACTATATGAGCTTCACAGCCGCTGTGCGCACCTACACCCTCCTGCTGTTCTCTTTCGTCTTCTTCATCCCACTCGCCCTCATTGCCGGTTGCTATTTTGCTATATTCTGCGCAGTGCAGCAGGCAGGGCAGGAGGTGGAGCAGCTGAACTGTGGTGAGGTCAATAAGGCATACGAGCGTCTGCGCAGTGAGTGGCGGATGGCTAAGGTGGCTCTGGGAGTGATCCTTCTCTTCATTGTTTCCTGGTCGCCATACTCTGCAGTTGCTCTCACTGCTACTGCCGGCTATGCCCACTTGCTGACTCCATACATGAACTCAGTGCCTGCAGTCATTGCCAAGGCTTCTGCCATCCATAATCCCATCATCTACGCCATCACTCACCCAAAATACCGTGCCGCCATTGGCCACTATGTCCCTCTTCTGCGTGGCGTGCTGCGACTGCAGGAGAAGGACCTGCGCTCCTCTTTCAGTTCCAGCGCCATGTCGTCTCGTTGCACCACTTTTACCAGCTCGCCAAAAGTCCGGCTCAAAGCTGGCGTCCGGACTGGCCACTGGGGGAAGGACTGTGAGTCCTCTGTGTCTGACAGCGAGTCGTGCTGGACAGACAGTGAAGCTGATGGCTCAAGTGGAAGATCAAATCGGCAGGCGTCGTCAGAGGTCACTGCTGAGCCCTCTGGCGCTGCCCCAGAGAGTCAACACGGGGGGCAGACCGACACCAGTTCACCTGACGGCGCCATGTTGGAAGTTAAACCGCTGTTGCTTCCTCTGTGATGCTGCTCACATGGCTCCATCCCCACTGGTTAAAGGTTTTGATTAGATGAAGTGAAAAAATGATGACAGTGTGATGCGGGCCTTTGACAATGATGACATCACTGCATTGCTCAGCGTTATTATGCTGCTGATTGGAAAGTTGAGCTTAATGTGAAAATTAATCGATTTGCTTGTGATGTGATCAATCAGTTTTTCCTGATTGATTATTTTTGGGAATAAAGTTTAGTTCAAACTTTATTTCGTCAGGTGTTTTAAACACTTCTCCCAGAAACTGTCATGACTGATTTATCAATGAGACGCTGCATTCAGATTAATTATCAGGGGTGCTCACATGATGATGTTTGAGATGTGATGTGTCACTTCTTGTTATGCTGAGTCTTTGTTCCTTCAGCTCTCAGCAGCAATGACTTCATTAAATTCTTTAATAAATACATTTTTAAAGAAAATTACCTGCAGGCTTCCCCCACTTGGAGGTCACTTCCTGTTAAAGGGGAGTTCTTCCTTCCCACTGTCGCTGAGTGTTGATTGGTGCTTTTTTTCTCTCTCTGATGATGCAGATGCAAATACATTTATATTCAGATGGATCTGATTTATTGATAACTGTCTCTGGTCTGTAATGTTTGTAAATAAAGTTCAGTTTAAACTTTATTACCTTCCTCTTCTGTTCTTTTCATTCTTTCAAATATACTGAATTAAATCACATAAGTAAATCATGTATAATTGAATAAGGTTAAACCGCTTTTTATTATTAAACCTTCTTTCCTCATTTCCTTCCCTTTTTTTTCTTACTCCTACTGCTTTCTCATTCTCTTGCTTCCTTTTCTCTTATACAGTGATCCCTCACCTATCGCGGGGGTTACGTTTCAGAGACCCCTGCAGTAGGTGAAAATCTGCAAAGTAGCCGCGTTATTTATTTTATTATTTATATATATATATTTAAGGCTTTATAAACCCTTCACACTCTCTTACTAAAACTTGAATGATGAAGATGATGAATTATGTAGCTGTGCAGTACTGATGGCAATGAAGGTGATGATGATGAGATGAATGTACAGCACTTCACAGCCCAGAAGAGCATTACAGCTCTTCTGAAGGCACCACTTCATCAGGCCCTTCATCAGGTGGTGCAGTATCTTCGCCCTCGGCTATAACTTCTATTTCCGCTAAAGGCGTAACTGATCTCTTCGTCTAAGTGATGAACATAGTTATGGGGAGTTATATAAATATCTATATACCACAAAATCCCGCGATATAGCGAAAACTCCGCAATACAGAATTAGATATATATATTTTTTTTTTTAAATCCGTGATACAGTGAAGTGCGATATAGTGAGGGACGACTGTATTTCCTTAATTTTCCTTCCCCCTCTATCTTTATTTCCCCCTTCGCTTTTATTTCCCCTTCTTCCCTCCCCACTCTTTTCCTCTTATACCTTCCCTTTCCTCCCCTCGCTCCTTCCCTCCTTCTTCTTCTATCTTTGTTTTGCTGCCCCCTGGTGGCCTCTTTTCTCTTCCTGCAGCTTTAATCTCTGCTGTATGTCTAGTATCAGCTGTGCTGTTGCTGCACACGTTAGTAGGTGCTAAATATATTCAATCATGGCCGGAAAAGGCGCAGGAGGCAATGGGCCAATCAGACGGACTCAAATAGTAAAAATGAGTTTTAGGTCTAGTTTTAAAAGACTCAGTAGAGGGAGCAGATTTATTGTGAGGGGAATGCTGTTTCACAGTTTGGGGGGTAAACACAGAGAACACACGGCCTCCTCTGAGTTTAAATCTAGAGCAGTTCAGAAGCTCTAGATTTCACAGTTAGAAGCATCCAATCAGCTGACCGGAGGGCCCTGGAGGCTAATTGGGGGTATAGGAGGTCGGAGATGTAGGAAGGAGCCAAACCATGAAGAGCTTTGTAGACTGACAGGAGGATCTTGAGCCAGATGGAGAAGCTAAAATGGGTGTATTATGATCTATTTTTCAAGTGCCTGTGAGGAGCCTCACAGCAGCATTTTGGACAAGCTGGAGACAGGACAGAGAGGACTGACTGAGACCAGCGTAAAGGGAATTACTGTAGTCCAAGAGGGAGGAAATGAGAGCATGAATGACAATTTCGTGAGATTTGGAGATGGAAAAAGCTGTTTTTAACCACTGAGTTAATTTGTTTGTCAAACTTAATATTAGTCCAATATCACATCGCCTATGGGTGGATGGAATCGGGGGAGCCAAAAAAGACAATTTCTCTTTTATCAGCTGAAAGAATTTCTTTGCCATCCAGTTCTTAAAGTCCTCGGTGCATTTGATGATGCTATCCAGCCTGGACTTGTTGGAACTGAGGGGGCGATAAAGCTGAGTACTCTCAGCATAGGAGTGAAAAGAGATATATGTTTACTGATGATTTGACCCAAAGGAAGCATGTATAGAGAGAACAGGATGGACCCTAAGATGGAACCTTGGGGTACCCCACAGCAAAAATGCTACTGCTGAAGAAGAAACATTTCCAATGCTGACAGAGAAGGATCTATTTTTGAGGTATGAGGTGAACCAGTGTAGTGCTGTGCTGCTGATATGAGCACTGGAGTGCAGGCGGTGATCAATGGTATCAAATGCAGCCCTGAGATTGAGGAGGACAAGGAGGGCACAGTGCTCAGAGTCAACTGACAGGAGCAGATCATTGTGTACTTGTAGTATGTTGTAAATAAAAGTTGATGGAGGATGGCTTTTTCCAGGACTTTTGAGAGGAGTGGGAGTTTAGAGATAGGTCTGTAGTTATTTGGTAAAGTGGGGTCTAGATTGTTTTTCTTCAGCACGGGTTGTGTAACTGCCTGCTTGAAGAGAGATGGAGCAGTACCAGTAGACACAGAACTGCTAATGATGGTGAGCATGCTTGGCCCAATAGTGTCAAATACATCTTTCAGATAAGTGGGGGGTGCAGGGTGAGGTTAAGAATCAAGAAGGTGAATGAAATCATTTACTGTGGGTTTATTAGGACCACAAACATGGACATTAAAAATGGACATTAGAAAATCCCCAAACTGACTGGAGGTAAATGGGAGCTATCAAAAGTCCATATGCCCGTGTAGGTTCTCAGTCATCCGGGTCATAGTATCTCTGGAGCTTGAAAAAAGACTTCTTTTTGCTTCTTGAAGACGTTTCACGTCTCATCCGAAAGGCTTCTTCAGTTCTCAAACCAAAAGGTGGCGAGACCCAGGTATTTCGTAGACCACTGGAGGTGGTTGTGACCCTCTATTGTTCATGTCCATAATCACATGCCAAGGTGTGAAAGGAGGCGTGGGTCATTACAATCAGTGGTTTCAGGTGAAACCAATTTGGGACTTCGTTCCATTGTATCAAGTGACCTACTGAGGTCACCGGAACAAAGGGGATGAATGGGGGTTGAGACACTTGGGGAGGGAGCTCAGGACAGCATTGTCGAAATGATCAAAAGCCCACTGACTGTAAAGTAGCTATGAATAAAGTTTGAGTGGATTGAATGCTGCCTGCTAATCTGTCAGATTAGCAGAGTGTTCAGTGTGTTAGCAGCTAGCAGATTAGCTCTTTGCTGTTAATCCAGCTTCAGTCACCATGGCGGACAGGAGGACCGCAGTCCTGCTCTCAGGTATGTCCAAACTCGTGTTCCTCTTCAGCCTCAGAGTGTGAGGACATACAGCTGGATTGATGTCAGATTATGAGCCTTTAATCTGGAAGCATCGGCTGGTTCAAACTTCTGAATCTGATTCTGTTTTTAGCTGAAATCAGACTTTGTTTGAAAATCATCTGATCGGAGTTTGTGGGATTAAACTTTAATCTGACAGCTTCAAATGTGCACACCTGTGCTGGGATCATGTGACGCTCACTGATTTATCAACTGATTGTAGGTGTAACCCTAACCCTCTGGTCTTCATCCCTCCTTAAAAACTAAATGAGTGAATTCATGTTTGTGCCTCTGTTTGTGTTGATTGTTGTCAGCGCTGCTGTTCCTGTCAGTGGCAGCAGCGTTTGTAGAGGAGCTCGATGATTCGTGAGTTCAAGCTGAAAATTGAATTAAATTTAGCTTGAAGATGATACTTTAATGATCTATAATCACTAATCAGTCTGATCATGTTTTCAGCTTTATGGAGACAAAAGGAGATGATGAAATCTGGCTCATCAAGGTACAGACGCGTTCTGACTGATATTATACTCCCATAATCTGTACCTCATCTTAACAATAATTGTAATCATACTATAATTTTATTATCTTTTCTGAATACTTTTTATGCATTTGTGTGTTTTCTGTCCCTGCTGTGTCTCACTGCAGTTTTACGCCCCCTGGTGTACATTCTGTAAACAGCTGGATCCGGTTTGGCATCAGATCGGATCAGAATTCAGGAGTCTCGGCTCTCCGGTCCACGTCGGCAAATCAGACGCCACTGCCAACACCGGTCAGTCACCGTCACAATAAAAGCACTAAACTGCCAGCCAACTGTGATCAGAGGTCAGACGTGTTGTTTCTGTCTGAAGGTTTGGCCAAAGAGTTTCGGGTCAAAAATTATCCTGCCATCCTCATGTAAGTTCTCACTGTGACATCACACACACATCAACCAATCAGATCCAGTGTCTGAAACTGCAGTTCCTCCAATGACCACAAGGTGCTGCTTGATTTTTAAACCATCAGACTGTCTAATGGTCAATAAGGCTGTGATAGGCCGTGTTTAACAGGTGAGGTTGTGCTACAGGTGTTTTACCATGTTTCCAGGTTAAAGAAAAATGTGAAATATAATTATTCGGGAGCGAGAACCAAAGACGGAATAATGGACTTTGCTAATCGGATTGCAGGGTGAGTTCAGACAGCTGATGCAAAAAAAAAAAAGGTAATGTTTAGCATAGCTGTGATGTCACACAAAAGTTCTGTGTTGTTGCTCAGGCCATTGGTTCGATCACTGAGTAGTGTGCAGCTCTTCCAGCACGCCATGAGCCGCCATGATGTCATGTTTGTTTACGTAGGAGCCACATCCCCACTGAAGGTATACATACACACACACACACACACACACCGCACACACATACTGTACACACACAGCTGACCTGTGGTGTGTTTCAGGGAAACTACACATCAGTTGCTGAGGAGCTGATCGTCCAAACCTACTTCTTCTCAGCCAGCAGAGACGTCCTGCCGAAGGTCAGAAACCTCTGACACTGCAGAAAAATTTAAATCACCTGGCTGAGCTGAACTGATTTACACACCTGGGATTCCCCTCTTCATAATTTTCATACACTGTCCACTAAATGGTGAAATGATATGGCCATCAGATAGCACGTGCAACATTTTCAAGGGACACCAATTTGTTCCCTTCTAAGAGCATGTTTATGCTCGCAGTTATTGCCCTGGTGAACAGCTGTGCAACAAAAGCAACAGGAAATGTGCGGGCGTATGCCACACTGTGGTATCACTGTGTCTGTGTGTGTGTTTCAGGCGGTGTCTCTGGCCTCTCTGCCAGCTGTGGTGGTTTTTAAAGACGGGACCTACTTCGCCTACAGTGGTGAGTTAATCTGAACCATCAGATTAACAAAACCTGCTCTCTGGAAAGTTTAAATATTAAATAACATCATAAATACAATACTGTGCATTTCTTGAGCCACCCTTAAGTTCTTTATATTTTACAGGAAAATGGGAAGTAGGTGCAGAGGTATATGTAAATGTGTGTAAACAGAAGTGCAGTCTATAAGGCAAAAACTGAGTTTGAAGCCAGTGAAGGGAAGCAAGAATAGACCAGTGTATACTAACAGCTCCAGATTATTAGATGACAGTGAAGGTTTGACTTTTGAGATGAAACGACACAAAGGTTCACAGCAGAAAATTTGAAGCCTGATGTAATGACCTCCTCAGAGATGCTGCCAGGGCTCAACACCAGAACCTCCGTTTACCAGGACGGAGATGGAGGGAATCTGAAGACCTCTAATCATTAATGACAGTGAAGTGCTCACTGAGGTCAGTGAGGCTGCTGAAATTGTTTGGCTTGACAGAAAAATACATCCGTATGTTATCAGCAGAGCAATGGTAGGCGCTGCCTTTGAAGCTGTTTAGTAGGTCCAGGGACGGCAGGATTCAGGATTAACCAAACCAGTGAAATGAGATGTTTTCACATCTTTTATGAGGTGGTTGATGTGGTTAGTAACCCCTTCGTATGGAGCTCATGAATATGGAGCTTTATGTCTTCTTATTTGCCTTCAGCTCTTCTGCACTACGATGAATATGATCGCTGTTCTAGGGAATGACTGCCCACTGGAACTAATCTGGCTTTTAATGAGATACAAGCACATTAGTTAGTAAGTAAGTAAAAATTTATTTGTATAGCACATTTCAGCAGCAAGGCAATTCAAAGTGCATTACATCATAAGAACAAACAAATGTGCAGTAAAATCATTAAAAGCATTAAAACATTAATAAAGTACACAGCAGACACACACACATTAGAAAGGAGAACTGAAACCCAGCTGCTGAGTTCCCATTAATGAACAGTGTGACTGTGGGAGGAGAACACCAGCTGACAGAAGGGTCAGAAATGACATGTCTGTGATCAGGCAGGAGATCAGACCGACGCAGGGAGTTTATCTACAGGCCGAGAGTAGAAACCTGATCCAGGGTCTGCCCACAGTGTGGGAACATCAACATGCTGGACTGGAATAAATGATTTCTGTGGTGCAACTGATAGAATCATTAGTGTGTGGATTAAAATAACCCACCAAAAATGTGCTTGGACAACAACGTTTGTCCAGTATTTATATAGAAAAAATATTGTTTCTCATTCACGAGTCGTAAAATCCTTTTACCATCCACAGTCTCATCTGCTCTTGATTGTGGTGATACTGCATACTGCATAAGCCTCTTGATTCTGTGCATCACAGTACGATTAATCGCAGGTGATTCTTTTCACGCTCACCATTGTATCTTATATAAAAGTGGAACAGTCCTCCCTCAGAAATCTTAGAGCGCAGCACTGTATGATGTTTATTTACAGGCTCTGAATTTAAACAGTGCTTCACTGTCATTTGAACGTGACCTGAGCCTCTTGCTCACACTGAACTTGAAAAACTGGATTCAAATACTTTTGCTGCCTACAAATAGAACAAGCTGCAGGAAACTATGAAACTGCATTCTCTGATTCCACTGAAGCATTTTAAAAGGTTGTATTTGTCTCTTGTAATGACTCGTGTTTTTCTTCATTAGTGTGTGTGTGTGTGTGTGTGTGTGTGTGTGTGTAATGGATAAGGTGCTTAATCGCTGCCCTTCCTCACGCAGCCCGAGCAGCTTAGTGAGGCGCAGTCTGGTGTGGGTCTGGCTGAAGTAGATGGTGTGTGTTTGTAGCAGTAATGAGATATGCCAGGTTTCAGCCATCAGCTCTTTGGGACATTTTTATGCCATTATTGTTGCCATTTTTCATAGATTCAACTAAAGAAATTAGTTTTTGTGACAGGCTGCTGGCAACAAAGAGCCTAAAGACACAATTTAAAATGGGTTCTTTGCTCAGTTGTCTGTGATGCGCAGAGCCAACACTGTTCGTCCCTGAGTTTGTAGCCTTTTTATGCTTGAATATAAAGAAATGAGTGGCTCAAGACTTTTGCACAGTCCCATTCCTCTGCTGTGTTCATTTGAGAGTCACATGACTGAAAGTCTGAAGATCTTTAAGGAGGCAGTCTGATGTATTTCAGAGGAACGTGATGGGGACCTGAAGTCGTGGATCAACAGAGAACGTTTCCCAACCTTCTCCCAGATCGACAGCTACACTCTGTACGCCATGGGAGAGACAGGTAACGCAGTACACCTGGGTACACTGTCACATCATCAGGTAACGTCAGATGGAGCACTGAAGAGCAAAAACATCTGCACGCTGAGCTTTGAAAACAGACTCACCTGTTCATGATTTTTCACGTCAGGGAGGCATTCACCTGAGCAATGATAAAACCAGAAGCAGGCAGATTTGTTTCAGGGTTGAGTCTGTTTGGGACAAAGTTCTAAAACACCTGGTTTTCATTCACTGGCCGCTGATTGGCTCAGGTGCAGTGACTCCGCCTCTGTCATGCAGGTAAACTGGTGCTGTTGGCATTGGTGGAGGAGAAGCACTTGTGTAAAGAAAGTCTCAGGTAACCCCCATTTGTCATCATCGGTCAGGTAAATGTTCACTGTGAATATGCTGTGATGCTTTTCCTGTCACCTGTTCAGGTACAAGAGTCTGGTGGAGAATGTGGCTGCTGAGCACAGAGAGACCTACATCAGGTTGGACTGTTATTCTGAAAAGTACAGGAAATGGGGAAAACAAAATCATGTGACTTCCTCTCTACCTTTCTCTCCTCCCTGACTCCACCCCCTAATGCCTGACTTCACGCCCTCAGGGACATGTACTTTGGCTTCATGGCAGGTTCTGACTACATTAACGGCCTAGTGATGGGGTGAGTTTTTATCTCTGACATCAGCCTTATTGGCCTCCCGATTGGACGCCTCTGACTTGCTGTTGTTTTCATCAGTGAGGTCATCATTCCCTCATTCATTGTGGTCAATCTGTCCAACGACGGCTACTTCCTGCCCCCTGGTGCTGTGGAGACGGAGCGCCACCTGCTGGACTTCATGGATGGTGTTCTGGATGGCAGTGTGGAGGTGAGTGAGGTGAGGTTCACCTGCAGAAAGGAAACAGGTGCTGGATTCTGAACATCTGTCTTCTCTGTGCCTCAGTGTCATGGAGGAAATGGCGTCGTTCAGCGAGTCAGACGCCTCGTTTATGACGCCAAGATCACGCTGACAGTAACTGACATCATCACTCCTATTTTCTATTTCCTGTACGCAAGAATGTCCGCGTGACTGTCCATCCTCTCTGTCTGCAGCCCATCTTCAGCCAGGCCCCGCTGCTTGGCTGCTTTCTGGTTTGCTTCCCGCTCACCATTGGCGCCTGCTTCTGTTACCTGTGCTGTAAGGCTCGACCCACTGTGGGCAGCGATGACGACGACGATGATGGTGTGCCACTGTTAGCACCATCGCTGCAGGGCCCTAAAAAAGCGAGCAAGAAGAAGTCGGACTGATAGCAAGGACCCACAGGACCTGAGACCGATCCAGAGCCGCCCGTACACCGAGACTCACAGAGGAAGTTTTCTTCTTTGGTTGAAATGTTTGGTGAAATAAATCACAACTCTGTAAAGATGTCTGCCTGAATCTGTCAATAACTGATCAATAAAGTTCTGTACGGTGACTCAGAGTAACAACAAAACAGCTTCTGTCAATAAAATAAATGTAAAGCAAACTTTTTTCATGAAACTTTTATTTCTTCAGCTACAAATAGATCATTAACAATAAAAAGGAAGACAAAGGCGGGGAGAGCTGGCATCACCCCAACTCAGAAAGACAATTCAAAAATGAATGTTTCCAGCTCATCGCTGAGCTGGAAACATGAGGTTGCTGTGTGACCATATAAGGACATCTCTTCTGTATGACATCATTCAGATCCAGAGTATAAAAAAACAGTGAAACCTACTCAGGAATTACCATACTCTACATTTCCTTTAATGTCCACTGGAGGCTCCAGCACTGAGTCAGTCCCCAGTAAACATGTTTACATATTTAACGTCATCACTTGGAAATGAGGAAAAAAAATATAACAGATCCACTTAAATGACTCAGAAAACTGCAGCCAATTTCCTGTTGATCCCTGCAGCTCTGAGAAACGGCGGCAGCCAGGGGAACTTTTATTTTGAAGGTCAGAGTCAGAGCGGAAGTTTGTGAGATGCTTGGGTGCTAACAGCTAACACCGGAGCAGAGTTACCTGAGCGAACAGGAGCGGACACACCTGCAGCACCGCCGCGGACAGACACACACACGCGCACACACACCGTCTCTCATGTTGCTGCGCCACTGAAGAAGCGTCTGGAAGCTGCCTGTGCACGCGCACAGTCTCCATGGCGACGGAGGAGCTCTATGAGGTGACGCGAGCTAATGCTAAAATGCTAACCGCTGCCAGCGGCGGAGTTTGTGAAGTTGCGAAAGTCGAACAAAAGTCGAACAAAGCGGGCAGGTACCGGCTGATCGAGTCCGAGGCAGACAGCCGGAGGGTTGTAGTCCAGAGAAAAACTACAGAGTTAGCTGCTGGAGGGGCAACACGTGAGCACAGATAGCTTTCTGTTAGCCTCCCGGTAACCCCGCCGTGACCCTGCGGGGGCTCAAGGCTTCAGTCCGATCACCGCGGATAAATGTCCTCCGGCTCATTTCTCATAGGTTTGATCCAGTTTAATCACTGCAGACGCTCTGATCAGTAATCAATAATCGTAAACTGTTTATATTACTGGGGTTAGGTTAATTGGCAACACTAAATTGCCCATAGGTATGAATGTGAGTGTGTGTGTGGTTGTCTGTCTCTCTGTGTTAGCCCTGCGACAGGCTGGCGTCCTGTACAGGGTGTACCCTGCCTTGCGCCCTATGTCTGCTGGGATAGGCTCCAGCCCCCCCGCGACCCCAAACAGGATAAGCGGAAGCAAATGGATGGATAGTTGCAAAGAGAATTCCTGAAGTTGCAGGACAGATTTTTTACACATCTGAATAAACAAAGCTCAGATTTATAATTTAGCATTTAAGTTCAGAGAGGCAAGTCACCAGATTGCTTTCTGTCAGTGGAACAAATAGCTGCATAGCAGTGGAAATTAAATCTGTATTTATGGATCATCTTAGCCAAAAGAAGTTAGAGAATAAAATGGGACCGAGGATTGAGCCCTGGGGAACGCCAAGTGAGAAGAATGTAGGGGGAGAACAAGACAAGAGCTGTGTCCTTGGTGCCAATACACTATTCAAGGTGGCATTGTCAGCCATATTGAATGCTGATCTCACTCATCCCCTTCCAAATTCAGGCAAACAGTTCTTCAAGCCAGTCGTGAATATTCAGTCAGGTTGGGATAAACACGGTGACATTCAGCACTCGTGCTCCCACACCAGACTCCAGTCATAAATTGACTATTTTACACTCACTCTCTTTCTCACGGTCCATCTGCGGATGGACTTCAGAGCGGTTCTGTGAACAGTCAGTGTCGCTTATTACAGACAAACTCACTTTAAAGTTTGACATCATCTGTATTTGATTTTTTGGGCGGCACGGTGGCGCAGTGGGTAGCACTGCTGCCTCACAGTTAGAATACCATCTGGAAGGCCTGGGTTCGATTCCACCTTGGCTCAGGCTTCTCTCTCACTGTGTGGAGTTTGCATGTTCTCCCCGTGTCTGCGTGGGTTTTCCCCGGGTACTCCGGTTTCCTCCCACAGTCCAAAGGCATGCAATTGCCCATAGGTATGAATGTGAGTGTGTGTGGTTGTCTGTCTCTCTGTGTTAGCCCTGCGACAGGCTGGCGTCCTGTACAGGGTGTACCCTTGCGCCCTATGTCTGCTGGGATAGGCTCCAGACACAATAAGTGAAAAATTCTCCTTTGAAGCACATATTGGCTATAACCAACCCCAATAATCAATAACAATGATGCACACTGCGTCGGCGGGCTGCCAGAAGAATCCTCTCCCTTTTTTGAACCAGTGCTAACCCAGAATGGCATCTGGCGTTCACGGCAGTGTATGACGGTGCAGCTTCGAGTAGAAAGGCTGGACATGCACACGATGATGCCAAACGACGCGGTAGCATTTCAGCGAACTACACCCTGATGTGCTCGCTCTTTATTAGATGCCTGTGACGCTAGCTCTCTTATCATCATGGGCATTAAATTAATTAAATGGGAGAGATTACTTGGAAGTAGCTGCTGTGGTGCAGTAAATGTGTTCAAACTTTAATGGCAGTGAAACCTGTGCACATAATCTTTGACATGCTGATAAAGCTGAGAATGATTTCTAGTTTAAGGTGCTGGTCCACGTCTGGCCTGTAGCTCTATTTATCCATCTAGACTGTTTTCTTCTTCAGGGGTGTGTCCTAAGGGGGTGTCATAAAGTGGGACCGACCGACTCTAAAATATAATTGGTTCCCCACCCCACCAATGCCATTGGCTAGAGTCTGGTTAATCTTACAGTGCTCACAATAAAAGGATGGATAGGACCAGTGGTGGAATGTAGTATATATTTTACTGAAGTATGGTTTTTAAGTATTTCTATATTGTGCTACTTTCCACTATATTTTGGATGCGGTTATTGTATTTGCACTCCAGACCAAGTATTTTTTAAGCTTTAATTGCTTCTTATTTTGCAGATTTTAAATATGAATCTGCTCATATTGCTGTATTCTTTTAGATAAGGCCACCCAGCAGTACACAAAGAGATTAAAACCATCTCCAGGTTTAACATCACAGTTAGGGATGCGCCGATCCGATATTCAGTATCGGTATCGGTCCGATTCTGGCCTAAATTACTGGATCGGATATCGGA
>JAVDPK010006492.1:0-18773 GCA_034780415.1 Cichlasoma orientale
GTGCGTGATGAAGTGTGGGAATAAAGAGTTGAAGCACCCGTCGAGACTTTCGTTTATTGACCCAGGGGCAGCTACACTATGTATGCCATTTTCTGTTCATGTGGATCTAATTTTTAAAATAAAAATATAAAGTCATATTTTACAGTTACAAGCCAATAAAATACATTTCTAGTCTTTGCAATCTAGTAATTTATGATGGAGTATGACAGCATTGGGTGGCATCTACTGCAGCGTAGTATCGGCACATGCTCTCTACTGAGTGCTCTTCTAGTTTCACTGTGCAGACATTAATTGAAACCTGTGCAAGCATTAATGGAAATACAGTATATAAAACAAAAGCAAGCTTGAAAGGTAATATTTGGTATGACCACCTTTATTCTTGAGCACAGCCTGAACTCTCCAAGCATTCTTGTCATTTCTTTCAGTAGTCTTCAGGAATAGTTCTCCAGGCTTCTTGAAGGACATTCAAAGCTCTCCTTTGGATGTTGGCTGCCTTTTCTCCATTCTCTGTCAGGATGATGCCACACTGTTCCAATAATGTTGAGGTCCGGGTTCTGGGGAGACCAATCCATGACTGATAGTGTTCCATTGTGTGTTTTTCTATCCAGGTGTGCTTTCACTGCACTGGTAGTGTGTTTGGGAACCAAAAATGTCAAATTTTGATAAGACCTGTTACCAGTGATTTTTCAGCCCAGTTCTTGTGTGATTTGTCATACCTCAGCTTTTTCTCCCTGTTTCCTTAAGAATGGCTTCTTGACAGCCGCCCTTTGACTCTGAGCATTTCTGAGGAGGCTTCAGTGAACAGTAGATGGATCAGTTGAAGGGCCAGATGCACCTCTCTGGTCCTGTGTCAGGTCTTTGCTAGATTTTTTTCCCCTATTTCTTAAGGAAATTATTTTCAGATACTGTTCATTTGCTGTAGGTAGGTTTTTTGGTCTGCCACCTCTTTTGTCATTCACTTGCTCAGTTTCGCAGCCTGAGCCAGGCTTTGCATCTTGGAAGCTTTTGCTCAGCGTCCTGTATGATCTGAGGGATTCCACACTGAAAGGCAAATCTAAAATTTTGCTTTTACGTCTTCTAACAGGTGACAGGTCCAGCTTGTCAGGTCCTACTCCACCAGGGGCTCTATCCTCTGGTGAAGTCTCCCTGGGTGCAGCCAAAGGAGGTGTTCCTGCATATATTCACTAATGCTTGTTCCCCTCAGTTCTTACAGAACATTTTACTGTCTCTAAGTTTATGTTTTGCAATTCCAACTTTAGCTTTGAGTCAGATATTTCCTTTTTTTTTGAATTGTTAGAAATCAAAACAGAACTAGAAAGTGGGCTGGACATATTGATATAGTGAACCAAGACATTTTCTTATACGTATTGATACAGATCAAAACAGACAGTTTTGATATAAAAAACAAATGCATATAAACCCCAAAATGAACAAGTAGTTTCGAGATCTGGATTAAAAACGTGTTAAGCGCACTTTTGGTTGGTAGTATCTGTGTATCATTTTAAATAAAATTTCTTTCATTTTATTTCTTAAAATAAATTTATTACGAAGACACCTAAACTCTTCAGTCCACTGATATGATTGTTCTAAAAAGACGACAGCGGCAGGGTCAAAAATAAAGCTTTTTATTTTTAGCTTCACACTTTGTCCAGTTGGTGGCGACACCGCCCAAACTATCAGCTAACGTCATCGTCCCGCGCCAAAATACAGCAGACTGCTATGGTAAAGAGTGTTTTGGTGTTCGTGTAGAAGCGATGCTGCAGCTTCGGACCGAGGGCGATGTTCCTGTCAGAAAGCATGATGAGCAGCAGGAGAGGAGGAGGAGGCCGAGTGGGTCCGAGGAGGGAAACAGTCCGTTCAGCTTCACCCCGCAAATCATCCACCTGCACAAGGACCACGAGCTGTTTGAGGTAACCGAGCAATAACAAACCGGACAGCCTGACGCCGCGCGTGGGCCACTTTTACCTGTAACGTGCAGGTGTTTGCTGTTTGCAGGACGGCGACATTCACAGGCACATGTACCTGCAAGACCTCTACATCTCGGAGGCAGAAGACAAGCCCGCACTCAGGTAAGAGAGTCACGTTATCCACGTTTTATCCAGTGTAAAAGCCATTGGTGTATGAAACAGTAACTGAAATAAGAGCTAAACCTTTTTAAGGTTAATGGTATAAAAAGCAAAATACATGAGCCAGAAGACTGCAGGATAAGACTAAACTTCAGCTTCCTTATATGTATTTATTTCATGCTAAATTCCTCTGAGCGTTGCTAACCTATTGAAGCTTTTTCTGCCAATGGGGAAAAAAACAAACACATTTTGCCATCTGTAAGTAAAAATTGTGGATTATTATCTCACAATTTCGAGTCACTGACTCAAACTTCTGAGAAAACAACTTGAAATTATTAAGTCCAAATTTTTAGAGAATAATCTGAAATGTTGACTTATGGATGGCAAACAATGTTTTGTAGTGGCAGAAACAAGTTTCCATAGTAACATCTAATTTGTTGGGATCTATTTGAGGCTGTTATAATATTTAATATAAATTTCTCACAGATCAATTTAGATATGACGTTGACTAAGCTGATAAGTTGCAAAAAAGAAACAAAACCCAAAACTAAGTGATCTTAGAAATAAAGCATGCGAGATACATGATCACAATAATAGTGGGCCGTCACATCAGTGATGTAGTTGTGGCACATTAATGTGTACATTTTACAAAAATATGCTGAGAAATGTAAAAAAAAATTTATGGTAAAGTGCCAAATTTGCCCCAGAAGTGATCATTCTTTAGCAACAGACATTGAATGTTTCTACTTGACTGATGACATATAACAATAATCTCAGTGTCGGTCACCTTCCTCCTCCTCTTGTCTTGTGTCAGTGTGTCAGAGTTTGCCTGTCACATCTCAGGCTGCAGTGCGGTCTTCATCACGCTGGAGGAGTACGAGCACCACTACAACGCCCTGCACAGGCACGTGTGCTGCTCCTGCCGTCGGTCCCTGCCAAGCGCCCGGCTCCTGGACATTCACATTCAGGAGTGGCATGACTCTCTCTTTACTATCCTTGCCCAGAGACAAGACATGGTAAGTTGGTGTTAAATAGAGCGCTCCTGTTTAGACATTATTTGAGGAACAATGACGTCTCCTTCACGTTTTTCAGTACCAGTGTTTGGTGGAGGGCTGTGGACAGAAGTTTAGGACTAGCAAACACAGGAAGGACCATCTAATAAGAGTCCATAAGTATCCTCCAGACTTCAGATTTGATAAAACCAAAAAGGACAGAGGGTAAGACTGAGTTTTGTCCACTAGATGGCAGCAAAATGTCAAACTGTGACTGCACGGTTTCAGTTTAGGCAATCTCGTTATTGCTAAAGAAGATTTATGACTTGAAGTGAGTCTTTTTGATGCAGTCCTGTGGAGGGGAGGACACGTTTATTTTTTATTTTCCTTCCTTTTATATTTATTTGGTAACATCTTAGATTTGTTTTGCTGCTTGCCAGTGTGTAAAACAGTTTAAAATAATGTATGTTTTCTGTAAATAGTCTTATATGTGCATTTTAAATATCATATCTTTGTTAATAGAAGACAAGAGACAAAGGGACAGCAGGAGAAAGACACGGCCATGGAGGTGGTGGATGATGTGTGTGAGTCTGAGGGAGTCTGCGAGGTTATGTGCAACGTGCTGTCCAAAGAAGCCGAGCAAGGGGACTCCATGGAGACGCACGAGTGTGAGGAAGATGCCGTTCGCTCGGCAGCGACTGCCTCTACCGAGGCACCACAAAAACTGCAGTATTCCTACAGGTTGGCCATTAAATGATTTTTCAATATGTTTAAGGTTTGTACCCCCCCCCCAGCCCCAAAATTATTATGTAATTTAAATATGTGTAAGCTCACATTTTAATAATATTATTTATATTTGAGAAACTGTATTCTTTTCTCTCAGGATCCCCAACACCGTGTGCTTTGGTCACGGCTCCGTCCGAGGCTTCAGAGGACAGCGAGGAAGGCGGAAGTGAAACGTCAGAATTAAGCCTGCTTTTTTCTGGTCTTAAGGATCTACAGTTTTATTGCCTTTGCACAGAATATATTCATAGATATAAATGTTCTTAACTTAAAATAAAAAAAAGTTTTGTTTTGCAACAATTGCAACTTTCTTTTGTTTTGCGTGCTTTTTTTGTACCGCAGCGCTCTCAGTTCACTGCGCTGCCCCATGGCACTGATAAATAATAATAAACTTTACTGTGGTGCTATTTTGGTGCCGCTGATCCCTCAGAACACTTTCAGACAACAAGCAACATTTTACCCACTTACAGTTTCACTGGGAAAAAACTGGAATAGCATTTATTAGAATTGGGGCAAAAATAGGATGCAGTGAAGCTTAGTGCTACGTTTTCAATACAAAAAAGTTTTTTATGAGCCCGCTTGAAGTTTTTGTGAGTAGAAAAAAAAAGGAGTAATGTCAGAATTTGCATAATAAACTTTAATAATTGTACAAAACAATTTCACTTGTGAAATATACACTGTACATTAATAGCTCGTGTAAGTCGGTCTGCCGTGTTCAACACTTTGAGGATTTGCAAAAGTATACAAGAACTTACTTACATCTAGTAATGAAGCTGATCTTAGAAACCTCTTTGACACCTGTGCAAAAACATTCTCCTCTCGAGGTAATGACTAAAGCAGGTTTATTGTGTTTATGAAATGAGCATAATTGTTAACAAGCAGGAAAGTGGCTTAAATCTTGTTGTAAATTCACTTTTAAAGATTTTCTGGTTCTTCCAGTTAATGTAAAGCATTTAAGAACTAAACTGAAAGACAACACATCTAAAATGGTATTTTCAGATTTCACTACAGCGACTATAATGCACCAACAAGCACTTCACTGTCTGTGTGGTGACATTTGGAGTTATTGAGAGTTCTTACAGATGGCCCGCATATTTTAAATATGGGTATGATTTTGTTTTTGTTGAATTACTTACCTAAATAAAGCCTCTAAGGTTGTAATGGGCTCCCGCTATACATAAAAAAGGTGTTTTTAGAGATTTTGACCATCAGGGGTTTACCTCAGGAAGTGAATAAAGGGTTATTTTAATTTTCTATATTTCCATTTTAAGTCCAGCAATCCTATTAAAAGAACATCCAGATTATTAACCATCACTCTCATATCTCTGCAGCTTTAAAGTGTCAAAGTGATCCCTGTTATTTGTGAAGCAGTTTCTAAATAAACAGTTATGCCCATATTTTTAATAAAGAATTAATTCACCAAGCCCAACTATATGTCTCAGCCATAGATTTCTTTTTGGATAACACTGCAGCTCTGTGGCACACAGGAAAAAGGTAAATCAGAGGCTGACTATAATAAAAAATATAGAAGTTCACCAAAACTGTTATTTAAATATATCTGCCATAAATTAAAACTGTCCTTTAAAAGATGGTACATTTTCAAAGCCTTTAAAATGGAAATAAAGAATAAGTCATTGTCCTTCAGTGGGTCATTATAAGTTATTGCTTTCAGCCCAAAGCTGCAGGCTCTGAAAACCATCTTCTCTGGGAGTCCCTTCCAACAGTAAAATTACTTGGACTAAAGTGTTTAAAGCAAACCTCAGCTGGGACAGAAAAACTGAATGTGAAAATGAGCCGGGCCACAGTGTGTCATGAAGAAAAGGACTTTACTGAATACACTGCAAAAATAATTTAGCACAGAGTAAATTTAACATAACTGTTCAGTGAATATCAGAAAATTAAAAATGGATGGATGGATGAATTAATGAACAGTTTGAAAATAAAGCGAGGTTGTTCTAACATGTTGTTGTGTTTTATTACATTATTCTTTCCCCATTAGCTCTTTAACGGAAAATATTTAAGTCACTATGAGTTTTCAGGCAGATTGAGTCATAAGAAGATTTTTGCTCGATAAAGCTAAGGCAGTTTCCCAACGCAGCAGCTTAAAAGTTAGTATGAGTTAAGACAAGTAGTACATCCCATATGGTCCACTGAATAGTCCTGGTATGGGTAAGGCAGGCCGAGGTCCGTTCAGGGCCCCGTACAGGGCCGGGGCGCCTATTGGTGCGCTCAGGGGGAAAGGAAAGGCGAAGGCCGGGAGCAGCGGCTTTGTGGCCAGCTTTAATTTCTCCAGCTCGGCCTCCTGCAGTCTCTTGGCCTTGGCCCTCCGGTTCTGAAACCAGATTTTGACCTGGGTCTCTGTGAGGCTGAGGGAGCTGGAGAACTCCGCTCTCTCCGCGATGGAGAGGTACTGTTTCTGTCGGAACTTCCTCTCCAGAGAAAGCAGCTGAGAGGTTGTAAAGGGTGTTCTGGGTTTCCTGTTGTTCTTGTGTTTCCGTAGATTGCACGGGCTCGGGCTGGGAAGTCCTGAAAATACATTTAAACAGTGAGTCTACATTATTGAGACTTTGGTGATCATTTAGTAGCATAACTGGAGATTTTTGTAGCTGAATTATTGCATTAACCATGTACTAAAATCAGGGCGGACCAGTGAAATATCAAACACAAGCTTATATCCTAACTATTACTATACAGTCAGTGGACGCTGCCATAGTTTACACTTTAGAGGAAAGTCTCTTTCATCAGTGGCTTTTGATATTTTATTTATATCGAACTTCCTTGTCCATGGCTTATCATCTATGAAAGACCACTATTATATTCTATACAATCTTTTAGCATTTTTACTTTAATCATTTTTACGTTGTTTTTTTTTTTTGAGATTTCTGTTTAAGTTTCTATGTAACTTTTTTTTTTTTTTTTTTAAATCGCATAAAATATTGCAATATCGCATCCTTCACTCACTTGGAGGGGACGCGCAAGGCGCCTGGAACCAGGAGCTCGTCTCCTTGTCGCTGAGGTCCACCGCCTCCGCTTCGGACCGATAAAATCCCCTCTGTGACGCACACTCTGTCTCCCCTGCCTCCAAGACGCAGCCTGAGCCGGACTTTGCGTCTTGGAGGCTTCTGCACGGCGTCCTGTCTGATATGAGTGATTCCACACTGAAAGGCAAATCTAAACTTTTGCTTTTACATCTTCTAACAGGTGACAGGTCCGGCTCGTCAGTTCCAACTGCACCAGCGGCTCTATCCTCCGGCGAAGTCTCCCCGGGAGCAGCCAAAGGCGGTGATCCTTGCGCAGGATTCATTACGCACGACTGCGGTGCCATACACCCAATTTCCCCGCCGCTCTCTCCGTTACTGATTACGTTTTCGTGTCGTCTCTTGAGGAGGTAAGTGCTGCTGCAGATGTTCCTCCGATGTTGCGCAGCTGTGTGCTTTTCAGGTTTTTACGCACGGACTTGTCTCTCCTTTAGCGAAGTGCCACAAGTTCCCCTTCCATCTTGCCGCCTGCCTATCAGTCTTTAGATGTTTCCACGTGACCAGGCAAAAGCGGTTTCTGATAGGGCGAATTGGTAACGATAGTGTTGCGGTCCATTTTATACTCTGCGGTTTTTGACAGATGTAAACCTCTCGTCAGTGGCACAGCTCGAGTTATGCTATGTAAGGTAGGTCAAATGTGCAGTTCCTGCCTTCTAAACACTCTTTGCTGGAATCCAAATGGTCAATATTTTTATTTAGAGTGTATTAATTCACTAATGCTTGTTCCCATCAGTTCTTACAGAGCATTTGTTGTATGTTTTACAATCCCAACTTTAACTAAAATAGTCAGATATCCCCCCCCCCCCTTTTTTTTTTGAATTGCTGGACATCAAAGCAGAACCAGAGAGTGGGATGGACATATGGATCCACCAGGCGGACACAAACATGACTCTAAATGAGTGCTAATATTTATGTGTGCCTTCTGAATGTGTAGACAGTGTGTTTATTTATTAATTAAAATCTTTACCATGTTATCCTGATGCTGTGATTGTGTCATACTTGGGTTCCCGGATTAATAGATGCAAACTTTAGCAGATATCTGTCACAGAAATTTTACTCATTGGGCCCCTTCTGGGAAGTTGTACTTGAGAATGTGTTGACAGTAGTTTTTCACCGGGTTTCATTAAAGTAGTAAGGCAATCCAGGCTGCGATTTACAGCACTCTTTATATTCCAAAGAGTTATTATCACTGTAAATTTCTATCTTGTGGCCTGTAATCAAATTGTCCATGGCCATATTTCAGCCTATTGTGTTCATTGTCTGTAATCCCTTTGAGAGACAGTAAAGGGCCCATTCAAGAAGCCCATCCAAATTGGCCTTGTTCTGCAGCTCTTCAAATCAAGTCAAATCATTTTCAGTGAAACCCTATATGTGAGAATCCTTCTCTCTTATGGGAACCGCTGCTGGGCCTGCAGCAGCAGCGCACTGGCTGAATGACTGTCTGCAGGACAATTGGTTAAATGGAGTTAACTGTTTCTCTCCCCGAGGTATGTTCCTGCTTTGATCCTGCTGCGCCTGGCGCCTGTCTGCTCTCTCGCCCCCTCTCCCCCTCTGTGTGACAGTGATAGATCGCTGGGTAACCATACAAGCTTTCAATGACTGTAATTTAGTGCGACATTACATTCTCCTCTACTCACTGTGAATATTACCACTCTCACTCTCCGCCTGTTTGAAAGGAGACTCGGGTTGTCTGCGGTGTTGTTGGTTCTCCCCTATTGTTTTATAATGAATGAGTAAATATTGAAATAAAAATATTCCCTGCTTCTGTGAGAGCGGCGCACACGTGAGGCAAAAGTCAGACGCAGCACCGCAGGCTTTTTTTTTTTTTTTGGTTTGTTTTCACAGAGTCTGGCATTGAAAAAATATATGACTTTTCAATATGTTTGTAAGCACAGAATACTTCTTAGCAAACTTTGATTGTGTTGACCTAATCAGCAAGCATTAATGCAGGTTTGTCTGTTGCTTTTTCCCCACTTGGAAACAGTTTTATGGTTATTAAGTAGCTACATGCAAAGTAAAAAAACTCAGAGTCCTGCTGGTTTGCCCCGGCGGAGAACTGCTTAAAGAGTTAACTGTGGTTTTCTTAAAGACTTTTAAACCTTTCGAACCAAACATGTCGAAGCAGGCTTTATATATTTCATTCTTTAAATCTTTCCCTTTCATCTGAGTTGGCAGCGCTTGCAGCTATCCTAAGCAAACTTTTGGGGAGGGGGCCGGAGTCATGTGGGATAAACATTTATGAAACGCGCAGCGGGGAACTTGTGGTGGTGAAAGTGTATCGTCTTTAAAGGGGACGAGAGGCCTGTCTGCGGAAGCATAACAGAACATTATTGTGTGTCTGAGTGGACCTGCAGACGCTGGTATGTCAGAACGTCAGTGGATGGAAGATCTCAAACTTTTCTTTCCGTGCTTACATTTGCAATAACTCGCACTCTGTCCGGCTTTCTTGAAATAAACTGTGGTCATTTACTTGTTAAGCACCAGTTACCACTTGCAGCGCTCAGAGCCTAAATTAGCAGCACTGACATGTGTGTTGCATCAGTTACTGAAACAATAAAGTTAAGCGCAGGCTCTCTTGGCTCCAGCTCAATTTTACTCAGGCCCAATCATGCCAACCGGCCAAAGAGGATGTGCAGGGCCTGAGGTCTTCCTTTGATGTGCCTCGTTATCTGATCAGTGGTTGAGAGCAACTGCAAAAACATGTCAGTCTAAATTAGTTTTCTCATCTTCGCAACTGTCAGCATGTTGTGTATTAGGAGCTGCTACTCTCTCTGTTTCCGCCCAAGGTCAAGTCTAACCTGTCGAGCAGAACTGTGATGAAGGACACTGATTTGGCTCTGACAACATACTAACATCCAGGTAATACTGAGCCTCAGTTATTACACGGGTGTTACACAGGAAAACCTGGCAGGAGGTGATTAAAGCCGTGACCCATCCCCAACTTTCTGAGCACCAAGTGAAGACTGGAATGTGAGCATTACTGTAGTTCGAGATCTCTCTTTCTGTTCTTCGCACAACTACTTTTTGTATTTGCAGACAAACAAAAAACTAAAATTGTCTTCCAGGAAACACCCCCCCCCCCCAAAGCAATCCCAAATCCTTTTTGCTTTTCTTTTCCAACTTATGTTGTGATGACAAACGTAATTGCTGGCTGGATAGTGTTCACAGGCTTTTTAATGAACAAAGCTTTATTTATATATCACACAGGAATTGGAGGGAGGGGGCAAATGTACAAAATGCTGGACGACACCAAAGACTGGGGTCTGAATCCAGAACTCAAGGTGTGGGCATGTTTAGGCAACAAATTGCAATCTTTTCTCAACCTTAACCGAATGCTTTGAGGGCCTGCACGCGATCAGTAACGGGTTTGATAGTGGGGTTTCTCTTCATCATCCAAAATACATTTGCTGTGTAAATTAGTTGTTGATAAATGTGATTTCTAAGAGGCAGAGTTGCTCTGTTTCTTTACCCTACACCCTTTAGTACTTGTATGCTACAGCCATTATTGTGAATGAAGTTGTCTGTTTTAAGCATTATGTTAAAGAGATATCTGACTAATTCGTTTCTTAATCAGGACATACTCAGGACTCATGTGGCAGACGATGCTTGAAGCCTTTGTAATTACGGCTTATTGACTGATTAGTTACTTTTCATTTATCCTCTATATGTTAGCATGGCTCGGCTGTCAGGGGAAAGTGTTGACAGGCGGCGAGCAGTGAGTGGGTTATTGTGCCCCTGTGTGTTTTGTGTGTGGGGAAATTGGATTTGGTGACAGGAAGGCGCGTCCCACATGGCGTCTGACAGGGATGAGCAGAGCGTTAGGCCGACGCGGACGCGGTGCCAGGTGCTAACAGGTGAGCATAGAGATAGAGTTGCTGTATTGTTGCAGGTTTGGAGAAATGGAGGGGCATATAGGGAACCGGACACCCTCTCTGGGCCTGGAGTGAGCCAGGGGTTAGTGAGCTCAGGGCTGGTGCTGACAGTGGGGGGTGGGAACTCAGATGGCAGCCTGCATTCAGGGATGAGAATGACCCACTGACAGATGCCGGGGATGTTTGGCTATGATGGCAGATGTAGGCATCATTAATGTGAAGGAAGCAAGGGAAACCTGACAAAAACAGATAACCTGAGGAACAGTTTCCCAATGCAGTGTCTTAAATATAGAATAACGATAAACTGTTAAAGAAGTCTCTGAGAGAAGCTTTTCACAGTGGGACACAGAGAGCCTCTATGGCCTCGTAGTATTACGAGGGATCGTTACCACAAAATACAGTAGTTTATAATCCCGTACATTTCAGTCTTTATGCAGTCTTAAGATCTCGCAAACGTGTCAGCATCGGTTTCCTCCTTCTCAGTGAATAGTAGACTGAGTTCAGACCACAACACACTTGGAGACAATAGTGAAGACGGTTGGTGTTGGCCTTCTGTAAGATGAAAATAACGCACCGATTTGTGTAAAACCACTGCTACCGATTTGCAAATTCGGCCGAACATTTCCTAAGAATATTCTCCCCAAACCGCTGACATGATGGCAGCTGCAGTGCGCCATGCTGTGACCACTTAAACTGTGATAAATCACACAGCAGCACCTGTTGGGTTGTGGGCAGCCCACTGAGACATTCAGCTTGAAAAAGGTCCCAAAATCTGCCAAGTGCAATCTGTTTTTTTTTTTTTCTTCTTCAGTTTAAACAAAAAAATCATATAGTGGCTTAGTGAATTGTTTAGCCATACTGGTAAATTTTTGTTTCTTTTGGGCACAGTCAAGATGGCTGTTCCCAAGTTTTTGTACTGATCTAAGTTTCATAGAAACCATTCAAAAACTTTGCGATTGCTTCCAAAGAGTCAGACTTTCATTTTTTAAAGTGGTCTTGAGCAAAGCGTTTCAAAGCTTTTCTTTGAATGTTGGCTGCTTTTTCACTTATTTTCAGTCCAGTCCTTGTACCGACCATTTTCAGAGGAATATATTTTTTTTAAGCCACTTAACACTGATCTGTGAATAATTCAAGCATAAAAAATGTGCCTAACTAAAGACAGGAGCCAGTGCTGTGTCTACAAATAACAGACAATCAAGCAAATAACCAATCTGAAGCTGTATCTTTTGGCACATTGTTACTAGCAGCCTGTCACAAAAGAACATAATTTGTTCCCATTTATTTAGTAGAGTCAATGAGAATATCAATGATAACATACTTCGGCAGGCATAAAACAGAGTTTTTACACCAGCAGGGTAAGAAATAAAAGAGCTATTAGCTGAAATGTTAGCATATCTCGGAATGGTGTGTAATGTGTCGTTTAAAGTTTTGAGGAGAGTGAACAAATTGAGGACAAAAGACAAAACTAATGGAATTGTGAATTCAGAAAAGAACAGTTAGATTTTGATCCACCGTCTGGAAAGCGTCTGATTGGCAATGGCTTCATTTTTCAGTATGACAATAATCCCAAAAACACTGTCAGTGCAATAAAAACATACCTGGATCAAAAAACCCGCACCGGATCCATATTAGTCATGGATTGGTCTCCCCAGAGCCCGGACCTCAACATCAAGACTTTTCCACGGTGCTGTATAAATGTTGATTATGACAGTAAATTATGAAACTGCAAAACTCATGCAAACCGTGGTGCCATCTCCCCTCTCTTTGGTCTTCTGGTCAAATGTCTTCCTCTGTAACCCAAGGAAAAATACTGCTATTGTATTTAAACTGTGTTTTGCATTTCACACTGTTACAGATTATACATAAAAAAAATATCGTTTAGTTAAAAGATATTTAGTGCACTAACAGGAATTTGAATGTGTGTTTGTGATCTCAACGCGGTGACAGCCTGAACAAATAAGCCAGGCTGATTCTTCTGCGATTACAATAGAGTCCACGTCGTCTCATGGAGCCCTGAAAGGGAAGGGAGGGCACAGCGGAGGCCCCTGAATAAACAACCATTAAATTCTCCCTACGCATGTATGAGGGGAGTCTTCAGAGCTGGGGCCGTGCTTTAAACTAACCAAAACTCATGGGCAGGCACAAATAGTACTGAGTATGGATGCCCATGTTACCTGCACTTTTTCATCTTGTTACACTGGATGCTCAGTGAAAGAGGGAGATTAGTTGACAGCAGGATAAATGTAGGGAGTGAAGAGTGGGATGAAGTAGATGAAGGAGAAGATGAAAGCTTTGTTGTGCTGATGCTTAATGAGCTGGAAAACACAATTGAACTTCTCTGACTGTGGAAATTGCTGTGAGGGCATCGTAAATTAGCGCCAGTGTGGGAGCTAGCCTGCTGACAGAAAAGGGGCTTTGTGTGGTGAAGGCTTCTTCACAGGACTGCAGCCACTGGGATCTTCACAGCGGTATCGTAGCTCGATCTGTCACAGGACAAGGAAACTCGGTCCAGAGAACTGTTTGGTAGCATTAACCAATGAGAGCTTTTTTCTTACTCCACTATCCCACCTGTTGATCTGTGTTTTCCAAATAAACCTACCCACCTCTGCTCTGCTGCACTCTGGCCCTCTGTGTCCTGCTACCTGTGGATTATTATTCTATAAACAGCGAAGCAAGACAAAGAGCAGACAGACAAAGATAGGACGTAGTGGATAATGGAGAAAGCGAGCAAAAAAGGAGATGGGTCTAATTCTTCTCTGATATTTGGTGAACTCCAAAGGATGACTCTTCATTCTGGCTTTGCAGGCTTGGCACATGCCTTCTGTTACTAAGTGGCTTCATATTGAAAGACTCTGCAGCCACTATTCTCTCTCCCACTGGGTGCCAGCCTCTCTGCCCTGGCAGCTGCTGGGCTTTAGAATAGACCCATAGTTTCCCCTCTGCAGGTGAGCTGCACAGCCAAAACAGGGCCCCTCAAAGGCCTTTTCAGAGCCTCAATAGGAAACTGACTTGGGGAAAGAGGAACGGGCACACAATGGCTGCCTTCTCTGGACACAGAGAAGATGGAGATGAGCTATTGGGGTGCTGCTTTAGTGTTGCTTATAGCCATGTCGGGGAGAGGTGATGAGAGAAGAGAGGATAGGATGAGTCCCCTCTTTTTAAGTTTCTGAAGGCGTGGTTCTTTCCCCACAGCGTCGCCACTGCCGTGCAGGGATGTCCTGCCATCCTGCGTCTCCTATGTAATTGCTGTTCTTTTGAAGTTTGCTGAAATTGAATGTTTTTTCCATGTCCCGGGGTGATGGAGGTGACACTCCTATCCGCACCTCCCCTCTGTTAACCCCCCCTCCCCTCCAGTCCTGTCCCAGAGCACTGGGACTCCCTTTTGCCAAGGGTAGAGCAGACAAGAAAGAATGCACCTCCCTCCGCTCCCTCGTACCTCCTTTTCATAGTTTGCTCTCTAACTTTTATTAGCAACAGCTTTCACTGACATATGAAGAGCTGGCTGTGGTGAGAAGTGGACCGAGGGTTTAAAAGCGGAGGGATAAAGGGGAGCAAGGAACGAAAGGAAAAGTGGGTTTCAATTTGCACATTAGCTGCATGCAAAAAAAAAAAAAAAAAAAAAAATCCAATAAACATGCGGAAAATAATAACTTTCTTGATCTCACAGACCTTTCCTCTTGGCCTGGTTTGATGAAAAAGTTTGCCAAGGTAAAACCAATAGCTGCATCCAACATCTACTCAGGCTTAACCCGCTGCAAAACTGGGTGAAATACTGAATTTAATTAAAGGGCTTTCTTTGGAATAATTGCAAGATTAAGTAAATAGGTAGATTAAGATTTAGTTATTCTAATTATGCTCATAACATTCTACTCCAAATTAAGGAAACATGTCTACAGCATCATCTTTTGTTATTGTTTACATTTCACATGAGAATTTAAACACTCCATCATCTGAAGCCTTTAACTGTCTAATGTAATTATGTTGAGTAAGAAGATGCTATCAGTCCCTGTCTCATTTTGCTCTCTTGTTTTCCTCTTTCTCCCTCTTTCCTTCTCCTCCTCTAATCAGTTCCACTCTGTTATTGCTGGCCCCAGGCTGTTTGACTCTTCACTAAACTGCTTTCATAAGCATGAGACCAAAGCCTGCCCCACTGTCTGTTAGACCCTTTAAATACCCACTCACACCCCGAGTCACTGTGTGGCTGACCTTACGCCGATTGTTGCCATCTTAAGCCGGGAATCATTTTTCCTTCTGAAGTTAGTCGACCACTTTTGAAAGGTTAAGTGGTGAATAGAGGCTCTCATGGCAGCGCACAAGGCTAACCACATTGACAGGGACGTGCTGTGACAGCGGCCCTGGAAGGCGTTAAATGTTATGAAATCCGGGGCAGATGGTTCAACGCGAGTTCTGAGGAAAAGCGTACTCATGAGTACGCCATGCTTCATGTAGCATTTGCTCAGAGTTTTTGAGACGAAAGAAGCATTTCCTGCAGTCAGAACAGCTGGGAGTGATTTAGAGACATTAGTTAAATCCCATTCTGGAAAGCATCTTTCCTCAGGGATAAGTTCAGAGGGCTATGTAAACCAACAATGTAATTTTAACCCTCTTTAGTGAGATTTGTTTTGTGTTAGGACACAGTGGACAACACTGTTGTGTGAGTTTAATAAGCTCTGACTTTTTGAGTTTAACCTCTCCAGTTAACTTCTTGTATCAGATCCTTACATACAATTCTACTCTATGAACTAACTGCAGAGAGTTTGTGTCCCACAGAGATGAAAACATACTGTGAGCCAGAGGTGTGCCGTACGATGTAGACAAAGTTTTACAGCTGTAACTTATGCTGATCTGAAATGCAAAATTTGGCTCATGAAATATCCAAAAAGCATGTCTGCAGCCCTCAACTCTGCTCCGGGCACCTATTAAAGGCTTTTTTTAACTTCTGGATCTCATCTGCTTAGTTATAGCAAAGCGACCAAGGAGGAAAAGATGAAATATTCTTATGCCACAAATGTTTTCAACTTCTAATAAAATCTCAACAACCTCTCTGCCAAAAGAATAAAAACTGAATAAAATTCTAATAAATGAATCCTCAGCAACATAACATGAAAGGGTATAAACAGCAGTTCAGCATGTCTCCTTGTATGGCATCTGCTTTCCTTTTAATTCTACCTCCCCATATCTGTCCCCAAACTGTTTGACTGCACCCTATCTGTAGTTATTTTTTTATCCGCATTGTTTAAACATTAATCTTATCTGTCACACGTGTAACAGTGTGCCGTCACATTCGTTGGCCTGGTGGAATTTGGAGTAACTGGTACAAGTATTAATTTAGTTTAATTTAAGCAGTGAAGTCGAAAGCCTTATTTACAGCACTGTCCTATAACATGCTGGTAACCTCGTTTCCCTTTCAAGTCGTGTCTGTCTTTGCTCTGCTGGTGTCTGCGTTCTGCAGGTATGCAATTATGGTTTGAAAAGGTTGGAGCCAGAGTTTTCCACAGGGCACAGCGTGGGAACAAACCAGGGTCTGGGAGTCGAGGTCAGGGAGCACAGCGACTGCAAACTACAGAGATAGACATCAAGGGGGCAGTCATCACTGTCGACTGAACGTCTGCTAACGGAGGTCTGACTCACAACCTCTGACTGTGCTGAGGATAATTTATTGAATTATGTGTAACGAGCAACTTTGTACTCTCTGGCATGAATGTGGGGCGCTATAAAAGAGCCAGAGATGCTAAAGTTACAGAACATAAAACAGAAAAGTAAATTCTCTAATTAGATATATATTGGACATATTGATAAATGAATAAATGAGGTGTCTTGAAACACATATTACATTAGATGTAGTCATCTCTAATATAGTGTAGCTATTTATGTAATGTAATGTTTATTTCTTCCCACAGTCCCCTTAGATTCTAGTCCTATTTATTATACCACATTAATCTTGACTAGAAAAATATAGAAACGTTTGTTATGATGAGCCAGCATCACAGGGCTCCTCATGCTTACATCAAGAAAGTCTCATAACAATCTGTTTTGCATTTGAGTCCCATCTTAATATCCTTGTCTTTACATTATGTTTGGTGCTTCTTTTGAGCGTCCATCTCTGCAGTAACTCAGGTAAGATTTAGGAAGTGTTTGGGACGGAGTTTTGAAGTTTATTTTCAGAGTGATTCTCCAAATTTCCACTTCAAATATGGCACACAGGCTCTTATTCAATACTTACACTTAAGGACAAATTGGCTCCTCTAAAGTTTCAGGCAGTGGTGCTCTAGTTAGCTGTGAGTAAGTGATGAAGACCACAGATGATAAATTAACTGAATCAGCTTGACGTTCCTCGTCACCAGGGAAATCATCGGTGTCTGAAATATGAAGATGTACATAAAGGAGGGATGAATCACTTTCACTAACAAAACACTTGTATTAACAATATAAATTCATATTCTCATAGGCTAGGCTGGATATTTCTTCTCAGGGGTGTATGTACGAACCATATTTGTATAAAATCCTCTATATACGCGGGGGCGGGGTGGGGGGGAGGGGAAGCAAAGCGTACAAAGTTTCATCCGCTGACATAACTGCTCAGAGCGGGCACATGTTTCTTTAATAAGGATGAAAGCGTGGTGCTCTTGTAACTGAATCTTCCTGTAGCAGGAGGCTTTCCATCAAGGAACAGCAGGATCCTCTCCTTAACCCAGGAGCATCAGGACAGATTGGGCCGTGACACGCAAACTCAGACGCACACAAATTCAGACACGTGTGACAGACACAGCGAGGATTTCTGGATTAAACGTGCGCCGGTGAGGGCAGCGTAATGAACATCTGGAGCACCTGTATTCTGTGTTAACACCTGTACGCCCTCACCGCCTGACAGCGTTTTCACAGGATGTGCTCCCGGCTGATGTCTCTGTGATGAATTCCGTGGGGCTGAAGGTCAGAGGTTAAAGGTTAGGGGTATTCCAGCTGGCAGCTAGGGCTCCAGTAAGGCGTCATTCAGTGACTGGAGCAGGAGGGGGAGAGAGGGGACGGGGAGGGGGGAGGCTTTTGTGTTTCATGTTTGATACTCAGCTCTCAAGGCCTTTTAATTTTCTGGCATGAATGATTCTCTGCTTTCACATAACAATGCAAGCTGGAAAAGGAGATGTCTTTAAATTACATTGTATGGGCCTCTTGATTGCTGCAGGTTAAAGCAGATATAATCAGACTTTTTTCCCATGAATGTCATGACTACTCCTGAGGTCACGAGTAGTGGAAAACAGAACTGTGGAGTGGAGTCCAAGCTTGATGTTTTGATTTACAAGATTACTAACATAAGAAAGCTCAGTCCTAATGGCAGGGAAACACGGTAGCAACCATAGACTGTATATAAAAGATGGCCCAAACCACCATGACATCATCTGGTTTATGAAGATCTGTTTTGAGGCCTTAACTTTGACATTTTGGCCATTGTCATCTTGTTTTTGTGGAATCAGAAGTGACCATATTTGGATGAGAGGGTGAATTGCTAAATTATCAGCTAATGCAAGCAAGCTTGGTTACCAAGGTAGCCAAGGTAACCACATGCCTCTTTTCCACTAGTATCTACTCGACTCGACTCTACTCGGTTTTTAGGGTTTTCCATTAGGACTCAGTGGGGGTCCAAGCGAGCTGAGACAAGCCAAAAATGTGACATCAACAGAGTGTATGCCACTGATTGGACAGGTAGTGACATCACTAGATGAGCGAGTGGCTGTGGCGCAGTGGGTAGGTGCTCACCCTGCAACCGGAGGGTAGCTGGTTTGAGTCCCCGTCTGAGCGCATGCTGTCATTGTGTCCAAGACACTTAACCCACATTGCCCAAGTGTGAATGTCGTTGTGTGGTTGGTGTTTGGTGGTGGTTGGAGGGGCCGTAGGCGTGGATTCCGTCAGACTGCCCCAGGGCAGCTGTGGCTACATTAGCTTAGCTTACAGTAGCTTACCACCACCAAGTATGATTGAGGTATGAATGAATAGTGCACGAAATTGTAAAGCGTCTTTGAGAGCCTT
>JAVDPK010006560.1:0-13058 GCA_034780415.1 Cichlasoma orientale
ACCAATAACTGACCATCACTGACCCATCACTGACCATCACTGACCCATCACTGACCAATAACTGACCATCACTGACCCATCCCTGACCATCACTGACCAATAACTGACCATCACTGACCCATCACTGACCATCACTGACCCATCACTGACCAATAACTGACCATCACTGACCATCACTGACCCCTGAGGACCCCACGAGCAGCGTCCACACAAAGAGCAACAATCACTGAACATCACAAACTGTTGATTAAAGAACTCCCAGCTCAGATTTAATTCATCATCTGTTGTATCAAATTATTTAGATAACATGTTGTCGGTGGAGTTTGTGATGTATGTGAGTCTGATAATGCAGTGATGCTGATCTGATTGATCTGAACTCAAACTCTCAGTGAATAGTTTATATTTGTTTATGATTTTCTCTATTTGAGTTTTTTACCTGAGGTAGTGAAGAGCAGGGTGCAGCGTGTTTGTTGGCACATTAGGACACAGGTTTCATTTTTCCATGTTAATTATGTCGGGAAACATTTGAACCTGTCATATCAACATCATTACAATCCACAGAGAATCCACAGCTGTGAGGAACATTAGGGATTTCTGTCTTTGATCATATTAATAATCTTATTTTTATATATTTTAATTCTAATTTCAGCATCTTCAGTTTTCTGTACGCTGCATTTTTCAGACCTTTTGATATCCATGAATATTTATGGTTTCTACTATATTTCTTTGTTGAGCAGTTTTTATTGTACAATGATATAAATGTTTTTTCTGATGTATTTCAACACAGCTCTGTTTCATTAAATCTTTTAAAGCATTTATTGTTCTCTCTGTTCTTTTGTTTTGTTTATTAATCTTATAGTTTCTATCACAGACAGTAAAAACTGAAAGATGGTCTCTGATATTTATCAGAAATCCACATTATGATGTGATTCTGTTGTGTCTGTTGATTTTAGCGTGTGGATGAGTCCAGTTGTCATTTTGTTAATTTAAGTTCAGTGAATATTAAAAACTGAAACAAATGAAATCTTTCTGTAAATGTTTCCTCTTTAAAGGCCTCAGTGCTGCTGTCTGCAGCTCTCTGTGTACAATAATTATTACAATTTTACCCTTTTTTGTTTTGTTTTTGTAGATTTAATCTGTTATTCATTCAGATAAATCATCATTTACTGTCTTCATATCATCCAGCACCTTAAATTACAAATAATTCTCCACATATTAGGCCCCTCCTCCTCCACCTTTGTTTTGCCGATTACCTGAATTCAAAGCGTCCAGTTCAAAGTTCTTTGGTTCATATTAACTGATCAGTATTGATACCAATGCTGATGTTGGTGTTGGATCAATACTGGCTCCTGGCTCAATCTTTCACCCTTTCTTACTTCAGAACCTTCAAACCTCACTTTCTTTGCTATGAAACACACCACTGTACAAGAACACAGGGAACCAGGAACACAGGGAACCAGGAACACAGAGAACCAGGAACACAGAGAACCAAGAACACAGGGAACCAAGAACACAGAGAACCAGGAACACAGAGAACCAGGAACACAGAGAACCAGGAACACAGAGAACCAAGAACACAGGGAACCAAGAACACAGAGAACCAGGAACACAGGGAGACTGGTGAGGGAGCAGTTACTGAGCAAAAAACACAAGAACTAGCAGAGATGGAACAGTGGGGAAACACCATCCCCACAACTCCAGCTAAGAATGAGAGAGAAGGAGAAACAGTCGAACCCTGCCAGGACCAAAACCCTCACCCAGGAAAACCCCGAAGCTTCTTAATGCAGCACTGCTCCACATCAGCTGTTACACCTCAGACTGATCCAAACACCTGAACATGGACAGATATGGAAGCTCTCAAACACAGTCACCATTAACAAACAGTCTCATCAACTGATGTCACTGATCTTCTCTCACTGATCTAAAGTGTTCTTGTTCCTCTCCTGTGCTTCACCAGGTCAGGCTGTTATTGGCTCTGTCACTAATCAGCTAATTTGTTAATGAGCACAGTTCTTGTTGTGAGTCATCTGTGAGCAGCTTTCAGTCCCTAAACCTGAGCGAGCAGCTTTAGCATAGGACAGGACGGTCCCAGTGGGATCCAAACCTTCAGTCAGATCAGAGCTGCAGACACTGATGTTACTGTGAGTGCTGATCTGATCCAATGAGAGCTGCTGGCAGCAGTCAGGAGGTCAGATTCACTAACAGAGTCTGAGCTGAAGCAGGCAGTCTGAGCCAGTTTAAGGGTTCAAGTCTGCAGTATTAGTACTGACAGTAGATGCAGTACTGCGTCAGTATTTGTGATCATTTCTTTTCAGTAGAATATGTAACAGCAAAAACAGTCACAGCAGAAGGATGCATGAAGCAGTACAGACACAAGGTGGCGCCACTTCATCAGCTCAGACCTGTTAAAGTGAGGATGATCTCTGACTGCTGTTGCTTCAGCATCACTGTCATCTCAGGTGCAGCCATGTTGCTGTTAAAGTTGCTGTTGCTGTGTTTACTCCTGCAGTTACTGTCAGTGAAAACTGATCATTCAGGAGTGAACGACTCCAAAATCAGCCTGAAAGCACTGAGTCAGATTCTGCTGCAGGCTGGAGGTGAAGAGGTTTCACTTCCTGTGAGAGTTACGTGGTGTTTGTGGTTTGTCATCACGCTGCACACGATGTAATCCCCTCTGAAACAGGAAGTGTAGATCAGGTCTGTCAGAGCATCAGAGCCGCTGTCAGACACTCCATCTGGTTCTGGATGCTGAAGCTGATCATGGTTCTCCTGTGGATGATCCTGCTGGAGGTTCTGCTCTGTGCAGAGGCCGAGAACGTGATCGAGGTCAGAGGGCAGCTGAGGTCAGAGGTCAATCTAACCTGCTCCTATCAGAGTTCAGACACATACTGGTACATGGAGATCTACAGTCACCTCAGAGCAGGCATCGGTCGCAGTTTTTCTTCAGCAGACTCTACCTACCATTCTCCTGATTTTGAAATCAAATTTTCAGTCCTGGGAAACAGACTGATGATTAAACAGCTGACAGCAGAGGACTGCAGGCTTTACTACTGTGGCATCAAGAGAGAAGGAAACATTCAGTTTGTGGAAACTTTCCGCCTCGTCTCAGGTAACTACAAAGTTTTTACTTTAATGCTGAAAACTACAGAAACATGACTGCGCCAATGAAATAAATGAATGTTAACTAATTGTTAAAAAGTTATTATTAGTTAATTAAAGTGTGTAACATCAGTGAGACTTTGTTCTGCATCTTCTAACTTCTCCAGTCAGTTTTGTTTGTTTGGAGGTCCCAGGTGCATTGTGGGAAAACAAAGGCTGTATTAAACAGATGAGTGTCCAGAGTTATGTTTCTGAAGCTGACTTCACTCAAACTGAAAGCAGCTTCTTACAGTAACTTGTGTAACTTTGTGAAACAGCCCAAAATGTGTTGACAGCGGCTCATTCAGCTTCACTCTGTTCTTTAAATGCAGATCACAAACCTCTCAATCTAATCATCTCAAATCAGAATCAGCTGTAACCTCAGGTTGTGTGTTAGCGTCTTCATTAATCTTTCATTTCTTTGTCCATCTATGTCTGTTTTCTGTCACAGTCCCTGACAGTAACCACACAGACCATCAGTCCAGCAGGAATGAGCTGCAGAGAGATCGGCTCGTCTTCAGCTCTCTGATCCTGAACGCTGCGCTTGTTTTAGTGATACTCTGTGAGTCTGTCACTGTGTCTTTGTGCTCTCTCTGCTCTCCTGTTAACACCACACGTCTCCACAGCAGGCAGCATCATGAATGTAACCATTAGATCATGTGACAGAGTAGTAATTAAGGCCATCAGCTCATTAATGAAGCTTTTTTTGGAGTAAAACATGTTTGGATTGACAAAACGTTCAACATTCCTTCTCTGAATCTCACCTTTTATCATTTATGATCAGTAGATTATGAGGACCATCAGTCAGCATCAGCAGCGCCCCCTGCTGTGTGGATGCTGCAGTTAGTTTCATGTGAAAAACAGAAAGCAAGCAACTAATTGCTCATGAACCGAGAATATCATTATACTGTTATTTGAAATAGTTCTTTAGTTTTTTGTTTTGTTTGTTTGTTTGTTTGTTTGTTTGGGGGGGTGCTTTTAAAGGAGACCTGTTCTGCTTTTATTTTTCATGCATCAACACCAGATGTTCATATTAAAGGTGAACGTTTAAACGAATGAGGCAAATGCATGTAAAATAATTAGTGTGAGCTGAAAGTGCAGCACTTACAGCATGCCCACATACAGATATCACAGCTCACAGCAGCAGGTCTTAAAGGGGGCGGACCAAAAACTGAACCAAGGAGCTTCATAAATGTCCAGGACGAGATAAAGAAGGATTAGTTTGAACTTTCAGTGATACAGAGGTTCTCTATCAGAGTCCAAGAGTAAATCTCAGTGTTGGAGATGAACAGAGTGGATCATGAGGCTCTTTGCTGCCTCTCAGTGATCTTCTCTGTGATGAGACGGTTCTGTAGTCCAGTGAAAATGGGTCCAAACATGCAGCTACATGAGGAGCTGCAGAGCTCTCACATGTATTAAGAATAAAGCAAGTTTGAGCTGCATTAACAACAATGAATTAAAGTAATAATGAATTAAAGTAATAATGAATTACAGTAATAATGTAGTGAGGGGAGACTGAGGCTGAGAGAGTCACAGGAAGGAACTTTGATCACCGTATCAGGTGTCAGATTTCTGGAGAGCAGCAGATGACTCGACTTCCTGAAAGTCTCACATGTTCCTGCAGTTCTTGTGTTTGATTTCTAGTGAGATATGAGCTCATGTGTCAGTGTCTCCCCCTCAGTGCAGTTTGTTGTATTAGAGTTGTGTTCAGACCTGCAGCTGCTTCCAGTCACAGCTTCAAACTTTCTCTCTTTATTGTCTATCAGCTGTTTCACCTGTGCTGCTGTTTTCCAGCTGTTGTGTCACATGTTGAAAGGTGTCTCTGCTGGTGATCGCACACAGTGCAGAAATGTGCAGTGTGTGATCAGTGCTGATGAGTGTGAAGCTGCAGTGACTCCCTGATGGTGTGTTGGCAGGTCTGAGTTGTGTGTCAGTGTCTCTGAAGAGGAGAATCAGCAGGTATCAGGCAAAGCTGCCTCCAGCTGGGACCAGCCTGGAGGCTCCACAGGTAAGTCAGAGAGCTACAGGTGAGCCTGCAGCTGCAGCTCGTTGTTCTCCTGCACTCACACTTTGTCTGTACTCAGTACTCGTGTTGTGTTTCAGTACGAGGAGATCCAGCTCGCCCCTCCACCTGCTGCTCTTACTACAGAGGGCATTTACTACAAGGTTCAGCTTCCTCGCTCCACCCTGCGTCAAAGCTGATGGACACACCTGGACAGGTGGATGATAGCTGCTGGATTCAGAGCTGGTGGACAGAGGTCAGAGGTCAGAGTGATAACTGAGGACCTGCTGCTCCTGTCAGGTTTCAGTTGGACCAACAGGACCGTCTGTAAGACACAATCAGCTGTTTCTGAGCTGCGATGGACCCAACAACTTTTAGCCAAAGCAATTTTAAGGTGGTTCAGGATTTAAGGTGGATAAACCTGACCTCAAAGCTGCTGTAAAAACTGTAAATATGTGATTTAATATTAATTTCTTATTTCTTTGGATGTTTCTGAGGTTTCAGCTGCTTGTTGTTTCTGGTGATCTGAACACACAAGCTTTAAACACACAATCTCATTTATGAACAGAAACAGAAGGCTGTGATTTACATTTATTAATTTATAGAGAACTTTTCTGTTCAACAAAACGAGTAACAACTTGAAACAATCACAATTAAAAAACAGAAAATAAAAACTGTGATAACAAAAGGTTCTCAGCAGGAGGTGAAACTGATGGTTTGGGTGCCGCAGACTGAACGTCTCCTCCACACTGAAAGGAGCTTGTTGAGGAGGTTCGAGCCTCCTGAGGTGTTTTGAGCTCTGGGGGCTCAAAGGTCAGCGGCTGAGCTCTGACCTCAGTCTGATGTTGTTTTTGGATTATTAATAACAAAATCTAAACTTTGAGGTCTTTGATTATCATCCTGCTTGTATTTACATCAGAACAGAGCTGAGTTTGTTTCAAATATTTAAAAACATATTTATACATGACATTATCCACTCCTCTGATACTACATCATCATCAGGGAACCTACATGTGAAACATATTTTCAGTTTGAATGATGCATTTTTAATTTATGCATTCAAAGCTAGTTACATAATATCACAGTAACCTGACAGTTACAGCAGCACTGTAACTGTCAGGTTGTTTTTCCTTTGTTTCTGCTTTCATTCTGTTTTATTTCTTTGAATTGGATTTTTGAAGCATTTCGCTGTAATTTTTTGTATGAATTTATTAACAATGTGACAACAGCAGTGCAGAGAAAACAAACCTGTTCATGTTCAATACTTTCATGATCTTCGGCTTCTTGGGCCTGTGTGGGTGTTTGTTGGTTAACTAATCAGAGCTTTCATAGCGTGCTCTGAAAACACCCACAAGTCAGAAACTGTTAAAAAAAAGTTGTAAATGTTGCTCCTCTGCAGAATGCCCGTTTCCTGTTTTCAAATATTCTCATTATCTTAAGCCCCACCCACCTCCAGCCAGCGCAAAGAGCTGAAGAGCCCCCGAGCTGTCCTTGTTCAGAGGAGATGAGGTGGAATGAGGAAACACTGTTGCAGTAGTGTGTTCAGATGCAGCTGCATGTTATCTTACAGAGAGCTGACGCCTTCTCCAAACAAGCCCATCGTTTTCTAGCTTTACTGTGATGAACTTTAACGTGCTGACTGTCTCTCCACTCCACCTGTCAGTGTGGGTGTGGATACGTCTTTAGGACACTCGGACTTACCTGGCCACGCCCCTCAGCTCATCTGTAACACACCTGTGCTGCCGTGATTGATTGTTCTCCACCTCAGTTGGGTGCAGCATGTGTCTGTGTGTTCTGGTTGTTAGTGTGTCGTATGGGTTACAGCTTCCAGGACTGCTGTGTCCCTCATCTTTGTCCTTTCTGCTGTCTCTGCTCTGCACCTCCCCTCCACCCACCCGGCTCCATCCACGTGGAATGAAATATGTAACAGAGTCTCTTCACTCAGAGAACCAAGGCTGTAGAGTCTGAAATGGAGTTATTGTTGTTAAATAAATAATGAGTGTGTAAAATCTCAGCTTGTTGTTCAGTTTTTATCCTGACACATCAAACTTTAGATCTTCTGTGCTTCTTTTTACCGTGACTGCAGGTTGCATTGATGCTTCTGCTGTTAAACACTGAAAACAGCCTCGAGTCCTGTAGTGTGTTTAAAGCTGACTGTCACATTGGGCTGTAGGGTTGTAGGGTTGTGGGGTTGTGGGGTTGGTGGGTTGGTGGGTTGCAGCATTCAGAGCTCTGGTTCCTGTTTCTGCAGCAAGCTGCAACATCACTGTTCATCACTATATACACAGTACCAGTTAAAAGTTTGAACACACTCACCCATTCATATGAATGTATTTGTACAGTGGTGCATTTTATCTCTTTGTTCAATGTACTGAATTAATGTAGAACACAGAAAACAGCATCACAGTGATACAGACAGACTGAAGGTGATCATGAATGTGTGCTTCACACTGAGTCCATGTGTGTTTGGTTGTTGAGGTTTTTCTGACTTTTCTATTTGTGTCACTAAACGTCAGTTTTCAAACTCACCGAATGCCACGTGATGATTCCTGTTCGAAAGGTCGAGGGTCAGTGTTTCAGGGCTGCAGTGTTTCAGGGCTGCAGTGTTTCAGCCAGTAGATATCAGGCCAAGATTTCCCATTTTTGCTCTCATTCAGGAGATGTGTAGTTCAGCGATTCCCCCCAATTCAACAAAGAGCCACTTTGAAAATGTTCAGGAACTGATCAGATACACAAAGGGAGCCAAATTCAACATGAAGGGCAGATTGGTGTACATATAGCATATATGTTTATGGTCACAGGTTTACATACACTTATAGGCATGAATATCATGGTAATTTTATGCTTTTAATAATTTCTTTGAGCTGTTGTTTGGAGCAGTCGGTGGAATGAGTGTGCAGCAATTAAAATTTAAACAGCAAGATTTGGGTGCACAAGTTTAAATTTATTTAAAATGTCTCTAATCCACACGAGGTCAGAAGTATATGTACAGGTTCATGAAACGTGCCAGTGCAGACATTTGTATATTTTGTTAGGCAGAGGTGTGTTAAGTGGGAAGTTTGTGGAGGCTTGTCTGTCTGAGGGCCCCTTCTTTCTCTCTCAGGACGCACTTTAGAGTCTTTCTCACAATTGAGTGTTTGTCGTGTGCTGTGCTCGTCGAGCCCCTCGTCGAGTTGGCGTGCAGCTGCACTCTAGCGGGGGGGTGTTTGATGCTGGCTGTGCTGTGGTTAGGTGGTGGGAGGAACTACTTCATCTCTGGACAAGCAAGAATCTACAGCTCTTCATTTTGCCTTTCACACACTCAGGTTATCTCAGTGTCATGATTTATTTTAACTCCAACCCGTGAGAATTATCAACACCAGGTAAAGAACAGTGTCATCTGTGTATAAACGGAGTTGATCATCCACCTATCAGAGCCATAGTGTTTAAACTACTCATCCATTAGAGTGCATTCTGGGAAACGTATGAGTAGAATGGGGGCAATATGCTCTGTGTTAAAGGTCTCCCAGCTGTGAGTGAGCCCTGCTGTGATGTATGGTTTGGAGATTGTAGCACTGACAAAAAGACAGGAGGCCAACATGAGGTCCGTTTTGGCCTTTGGTCCACATGTAAACTGTGTTTTGGATCACTGAAAAAAAACTTTTAAAAACTCAGTTCCTGCATTTATGTGTGAACGAGAACGTTTCACACCATGCGTGCTTTTGTCTCTTTTTTTTTTGACACCAGACTGTGTGACTGTGTGCGTTGTTTTTGTCTGTGGGCTTTTTATATCGCCACCTTTTGCTCTGGTATGCTTTTGACAACACTTGAGATTGTTTTTTTGCATTTTCATCTAGACTACAAACTCGTAAAAATACGCGTTTCAAAAAATACCTGTGTTTGTGTGGACATAGCCTAATATTTTTGCTGGGAGTGACAAGGAGGGACACAAATTTAGAGAGGCAAGGCTAAGATGGTTTGGAAATGTGCAGAGGAGGAATGGTGGACATAGTGGACAAAGGATCTTAATATGGAGCTGAGCAATGAGAGGAAGACCACAGAGGAGATTCGTGGTGTAGTGAAGGAGGAAGGGTGTGACAAAGGAGCATGCTAGGGAGATGGAGAGGGTGAGATGGAGGCAGACAATCCATTGTGGTACCCTTGAAGGGAGCAACCAAAAGAAGAAGACATTAATAATGTTGCTTTCATTCACTGTAGCCTTTTTAAAAACCAAATATCAACACAGTGTCATCTGCATATAAAATGAGTCCACGCGTTTAGCATTACATGATTTAATTAAAACTACACAGAAGAAACCATGGCAGCAAAACTGAGAGGGTTTAATGTGACAGACAGCAGAGGCTGCCTTTGAGCTGCACTGTGGGAGGAGTTATCATAAAGCTGCTGTGTGGTCAGATGGTGGAAGGTTTCATATTTATGGGGCTTGATTTACAATGTTGGATTGCAGCAACACATTTCTGTGCCTGTCATCTTATTTCAGAGAGGTGTAAGTGAGTCAACACTGTGGTCACACAGATGAAAATATCATTTTAACACGTTTGTGCAGCGCTGCAGAGCACTACGTCTTTGCAGAGTTTGACCAAAGTTTACAAAGATCTTAAAATTCATTCATCTCAATTCATTTTACTCATTTTATTTAAAGGTAGAAAATCAGGCAAATGCAACTCTACAAATGAATATACAGCACAAGTGCACCACTAAAATCAGTTATATTTATAGTTTTCTGCAAGTAAAATATTTAATCAAACTAGCAAAACCCGTCCCTGCAGCACACGTTCGCTCATCTATTAACACAGACATGCATATTAATTTATCATGCTAATCATTGTAGCATCATTATAATGCTGTAGTCAAACTGCAAGTTAGATACTCGCTGTACGTGACAAAGTAATCAGTTGCAGACAGTATTAGCATCACTGCTTAAACAGTCTGTGATTCTAAATCACAGACTAACACATAGATGTGAATGTCTGTGTTAACCCTGTGACAGACGACCTGTCCTGGGTTTACTCAGTGACCCTGAAAATGATCAGTGGGAAAAAATGTTATAAAAATATTTCCCAAAAGCTGCATAGATATTGATAATCGTGCTATCCCAGGCAGTTTATATAGCAAGTTTCATCCAAACTGATCAAGGGAACAGACATGCCCTCTGATCATTATAGTGAGATGCTCATGTATGTGGTATTAATGGGAGTTTAAGCTGGTGTACTGTTAGAAGTAATAATATTACAACGGTAATAAATGGAGCAGTAGTATCTGTAACAGCAGTATTAACAGTGGTGTTTTATTTGGAACAGTAGCTAGAGAAGCAGTTGTTATAATACTCACAGAAGTACTGATGGTATGTGATGGAATTATTGTATGAACTTGTATGTTGGTTTCTATGAGTTATATCTTCTGTTTTTATTTATTATACTGTTGTTTGTTTTACTCTGATGGGGATGTGCTTGGCTATCCCAGACAGCCACACACACACATGAATACAAACAGACACACACACGCGCACACATGAAAGCCATGCATACTACAAATGCTCACATCAAAACATGGTAAACAACAAGAATACTGCTGACTGTGTGTTGTAACTGCAGGACTTTGTAACCTCATGTGATTACATTGTGTGAGCGTTTGAATAAAAGGCTGCGAGGAAAGCCGCCCGTTGGAGATCTTTCCTCTGTGCTCTGAGGAGCAGAGGACGGTTTCCCCTTGCAAGTAAAACTAAGAGTTGTGCGTTTGTTCCTTGTTTTATAAAATGATCTGAACCTATCAGTATGAAATACAGCAGAATGTGTAGTAGTATGTGTGTTTTTGCATCACAGTGCAGTAACAGAAGCATTAGGGAGGACATATTTTCATCAGAAAGTGTTGCACAGTTTCACTGATGGCGCTAAAACTCAGCGAGGAGCAGCGTGAGTGAAGTGAGGGTCAGTTTGTATTTGTGTGTTATTGACAGGCTTCAGCAGCTTTGGGAAGTCTTTGTAACCGCAGAGAAGTTCACGATACCAAAAGACAGACAGAGAACTGAGCACGACTTCACAAGAAACACTCTGAAACCACATCCTCTGACACCCTCTGCCCTGAACGTGGCTTCAACAGAGACCTCGTCTGCTAAAGATCATTTTAAACTCATCAGCCAAAAAAAAAAAACATTTTCATCTTTATTATCAAGATGGATTCAGCCATTCCTTACTGTCAGTTTGTCTGTAGTGTCAGTTTGTCTGTAGTGTCAGTCCTTCTACGCGAGGAAATTTAAAGGCAAAAACAATCGTAACTTTATGTTTTCAAATGTGTATCTGCAGGTTTTTGACGTCATCGTGAAGCTCGAGAACTCGTGTCTGCTTTTTAACGTATGTGTGTTTTTCCACAGTGACTCATTTTCATGCATTTTAACCTTTACCCACCTCCTTAACCACGGCTAAAATGAAAAATATGATCATTTTCCTGGTGGGGATGTGGGTCTCTAATAATAGCCTTACTTTTTTATAATCTCAAACCAAGACTGAGCTATGAAACCACATATAGATGGATATTAATTCACCTCGTGTGAACACGAGACGCATGGTGCAAACGTGGTGTTTTCAAATGTGTGCAAACATCAACTTGTGATGTTTCAGGTGGAGGATCATCACTGCTGATGAGACAGAGACCAGTCAGCAGCTGAAGGTGTTGACTCAGAGTGCAATCAGAATCAGAATACTTTATTGATCCCAGAGGGAAGTTTCTGCTGTTACAGCAGCATCCGTTTATCGTATGGAAAGAATAAAAACACTCTAATAATTAAAATAAATTACAACTAAAAACACAAAAAATATATAAAAACCAAGAAGATAAATTTGAGTATATACATGTAAATACTTCTGACTACAATTAAGGCAGTGTCTGTGATAGTAAATATAAATGTGGAGCATACTGTGTATATAAACATACTGCCCTCAGTATAATAATGTTGATGCACCACCAGCTCCACCTGCCACATTTAGCACCCGCTGACAGTCTTCGCCTAAATGAAGCTGTTTGAAGGAAACGGGTGCAGGCGCGAGTCCGAATGGTCAGAAGAGGACCGGCAGAGCTGAGAGGTGTATGCCTGCAGAAGAACAAGTATTGATTTTGCTCTTTTATAGGTGCAGCCTCTGAAGTCTTTGACTGCACTACATCTTTAATAACTGCAGTATTTGACCCACTTCTTACCACAAATGGAGGCCTGACCTGATAATAAGCAGGTTTGCTTCCTGTCTTTGTAAAGTGTGTGCCAACAGATCATTAAACAATAGCCAGTGTTAGAGCTGCTACTCAAAGAAGAAATGTATTACTTTGAAACATGTTACACAACACTCACAGCAGCTGATATCACAAACTGATTTATGTACATTTACTTCCACGTTTATTCCTCCAACTGTCACCATAAACTCTACATACAGGACTCCAAGCACACTCAGACCTGTGGGGGTGTGGCTGCTCATCAGTAACAAACTGACTCTGATTAAGAAAGCATTCAAATTAATAACTCTTTCCACAGCCTGTCACATGCTGTAACAGATGCTGTAACACATGCTGTAGCAGATGCTGTAACACATGCTGTAACAGATGCTGTAACACATGCTGTAACAGATGCTGTAACACATGCTGTAATAGATGCTGTAACACATGCTGTGACACATGCTGTAACAGATGTTGTAACACATGCTGTAACAGATGTTGTAACACATGCTGTAGCAGATGCTGTAACACATGCTGTAGCAGATGCTGTAACACATGCTGTAACACATGCTGTGACACATGCTGTGACACATGCTGTAACAGATGTTGTAACACATGCTGTAACAGATGTTGTAACACATGCTGTAGCAGATGCTGTAACACATGCTGTAGCAGATGCTGTAACACATGCTGTAACACATGCTGTAACACATGCTGT
>JAVDPK010006700.1:0-16185 GCA_034780415.1 Cichlasoma orientale
GAATACAAGCAGCAGAAATGAGCTTCCTCCGAGGGGCGGCTGTCCTCTCCCGTAGGGATAGGGTGAGGAGAGCAGTCATTCGGGAGGGGCTCAGAGTAGAGCTGCTGCTCCTCCACATTGAAAGGAGCCAGCTGAGGTGGTTCAGGCATCTGACTAGGATGCCTCCTCGGCGCCTCTTGGGTGAGGTGTTCTGGGCATTTCCTACCCAGAGGAAGCCCCAGGGCAGACCAAGGACACGCTGGAGAGATTATATCTCTTGGCTTTCCTGGGAATGCCTTGGGGTCCCCCAGACAAGCTGGTGGAGATGGCTGGGGAGAGGGAGGTCTGGGCTTCTCTGCTTAGGCTGCTGCCCCAGCGACCCGGCGCCGGATAAGCAGAAGAAAATGGATGGATAGATGGATGGATAAATGGATGGATGGAACTAAAATAAGTATTTAAAAGAATATAAGGTGACAGTAAAAAGTTATGTCATGTGCTTTTTGTCAAAGAGGAGTTTTTCCTAAACATTGCATCTATAGCTGAGTCGAATTACTAAACAGCATCTAATCTAATTCTCACCTGTGAATCCAAACAAAAACAGTGACAGCGGTGAGGTTGGAGTCAGGAGACCCACTGGTCTTGTGCGACACTATCTCCTCTCAACCAGCTGTGCGCAGAGACAGATGATTGGTAATCATTGTTTGCTAAACTTGAATGTGATTTACAAGGAATATACAACCGCTTTGGAGGATTTACAACAGCCCTCATAGTCAAGGACACTGCTTCAGGCTGCAGCTGCTAGAGAGGGTGTTGTTTGTCTGTGAGAGTTTATGTGTGCCTGTGTGTTTTTTACAGTTATATAAAATAATCCTAGCCCAGAAAATGACAACATAGGTCATTTGTAAAATTTGCTATTACAACCTATAATTACATTTTAAGTTATGTGACCTCTGCAGTGTGAATAGGTGCATTTAAAATGTGAGCTGTTGGTCTCACTGTTCGATGCGGCTGAAAATGGCACCAAAATAAGCTAAAAAAAAAAAATTCAGCTTTCTAACATGTACTCTTTAATGCAAACCATGATATTTTCCAATCAAGAAGCCGTGGTACTTACTGTATGAAATAACCAAACAGTGAGTGGAAAAAAGAAAACAAATGAAAAGCAACACATAACACTTTCCAGAGGGTAGGAGCCAATGACTAACATGACCAGTGATTCATTTTGATTTGGTTAAGGGTTGAAGTGAGTGGCGTGGCTGTTTGATTGATGGGTATACAGATACAGATACAGCTTTAGCTGATAACTGTCTGCTGGCTTTACCTCCATTACGAGAAACCGAACCGAACCTCTCACCTGTATTTGTGGTGTTGGTGCCCGTTGGAGCATTTTAATGGAATTATCTAACAAATAATAGGACTTGCCTGTGTAGTATAACTGACTGCGCTTCAGTTTTGATGTGTAAAATTCTGGTCCATTACATTAGCACTAATTATGGACTATTATTAGTGCTTTTCTAGTCGTACCGACCACTCAGTACTGCGAGACTACAAGCCACATTCAATGGTACATTCATATGTTGTTTTATTACATATACGTCAAGCACTTTATCTATCGCACATGCATGTCTTTGGACTGTGGGAGGAAGTCAGAGTGCTCAGAGGAAGTCCACGTAGGCGCAGGGAGAGCATGCAAACTTCACACTAAAGGCCTCAGTCAGGACTTTGAACCGGGAACCTTCCTGCTGTGAGGCAATAGTGCTAACTGCAGGTCAGACTCTAACCTTTATCATAGAACGAGTCCCTGTATTCACAATGCTCCTCCACAGCCTCACACTATAAAAAATCCTGTCATAAATGAAACATCAGGCCTCATATCAAGTAAATCTTATATTAAATTAATGGAATTATGCATGTTTTGTGCAAATAAAATGGTTAATCATTGTTCTGACTCCTTCATGATATTGATCACTGACCTGCTGATGTAAATGCAAAGTCTGAATCTTTTTTTAATCTTTACTTGAGGCTATTTGAAACCTTCCAACACTGTACAGATGTCATTAGCATGATATCACTAATCAATAAGACAGTAAAGTCACGTATTCTCTGCTTTTGTTGTTCTGTTCTATTGTTTCTTCTCACTTGGCACGCTTTTGTTGTACCACACAAACATATTTAATGCAAAACAGATTATACAACAAATAATCTTTACATGTTTACTTCTTGTGCATGTCTTTTTTAAATTTAATGTACGCAGCCAAAGCATTATCTGAACATCATCAATTCTCTCACAAAAAGATGATGATCAACTTTTTGGATGGGGAAAAAAAGGGCTGTTTGTGCTTTTCCATGAAGCTGAAATGTAATTCACTGCTGTGCCAACTGTTCTAATGAGGAAAATATGCCTTATCCCCCAAAACTGACACTGCTGATGTCCTCAAATATGGACTAAGCTGTCAGAGATTAAGGAAAACATGTCAAGTTTGGTTTAGGGTGAATTAACCCTTTAAAACTGCTAATCATGAATGCAGAATCTCAACATTTTCACTGGTTTCGAGTATGCTAGAATATGCGGCATTAAAAGTCGTAATGAAGAAAAAGAAAGACAAGTGAAAAACCGTATGGAACGTTGGATTTGATCCCACAAAAATGGCTTTGATAGCAATGTGTAAAAGTAGACACTGGTAGCGTGTAGACAATTGGCACCATGAGACAGACAAAGACACAGAGAAAGAGCAACACATTCAGAGAGAGAGACATTGTGGTTTTTCTTCTCATGGATATATAATCAGTTTAAAAGGAAGTTTTTCCCCTCAGTTTTGCTTTGATGCACAATCAGATTTCGACCCACACTGTAATTCTCTGTCTCTCTCTGTCTGTCCCTCCAGCTCTCTTTCGCTCCCTCGTTGGTGTTTGATGTGGTGGCACCCTGGCATTGTTCTTGCTATTGTGCCAGTGTGGAAAGAAGGGAGGAGGGACAGGGGAAGGGACAGAGATAGATGAAGGGATGGTATTGCAGTATTGATGTGGCATTGAGGCCCCAGTAAAGTTGAAAATCTGGATATAATTGACAGCTACACTGGCAGATCTGGGATTCCCATCAGAATGCGGTGGAATGTTCTAGAATGTTCCGGAATGACCTCTGTGAACTCTTTGGAAGGGCCAGCAGGCAGCAGAACTCATATATCATCATATCACCATCACAAATACCAAACATTTATGTTTCTAATTATTCCTCCTGCCCTTGTTTATCTTCCATTACACTGTCCTTATCTCGACTGTTTGTACAGAGAGAGGGAGAGAGCGAGAGAGAGAGACCTACGTGTCTTTGTATTGAGTCTATGTGTACTGGATGCACTATTGTGCAAAAAAAAAAAAAAATTTTTAGGCACTGTTGATTCATTGATTCTTATCCAATGCAGAGTATCATGAGGGAGGCATCTGAGTGGGCCCCAAAATTCATTATGCAGCACAATACTGTGTGACAAGAAGAACAAGGAGTCCTGCAACAGATGGGATGATCTCAGCCTATCGGAGTCAGCTTGAGATAACACAAAGAGACAGGCTAAATCCACAAAAAACTCCAAGGTGCTGGAAACAGCCCACCTGCCACGTACCTTGAAAACGGTGTGGATGTGTACCTACACAAACTGGTGATGTTTTAAAGGCATGGGGTGATCACAGCAAAACACTAATTATATGTGTTTTTGTTTTTCTCATCATTACGGCCTCTTGTAGCACCCTTCTGCAGTGGTTTAATGGGACCCCAGTAGACTATCAGCACCAGCCACAGTATATGCTGAAACCCTTTTTGTTTGTGTCTGATCTTGAGATCTTGTGTGAACACATTTACTGTGCGTTGCACTTGTATGCAACACTTTATTAGGTACACCTTGTTAGCACTGGGTTGGACCACTTTTACCTTCAGATCTGCCTTAATTTTTTGTGGCATAGGTTCAACAAGGTGCTGGAAATATTCCTCAGAGATTTCGGTCCATATTGATGTGATAGCGTCATGCAGTTGCTGCAGATTTGTCAACCGCATGTTATCCAAACATGAGATGATGGGTACACTGTGAACATAAAGGGATGGTTTGATATGCTCCTGGTTTGATATGTTGTGTGTTCAGAGATGTTATGAACATACAACATGAAATGCTCTGAACACACAACATACCTTGATTTGAAGCAGTCTGGCCATTCTCCTCTGACCTCTGGCACCAACAAGGCATTTTCACCCAGAGAGCTGCAGCTTACTGGATATTTTCTCTTTTTTGGACCATTCTCTGTAAACTCTAGAGATGGTTGTGTGGGTAAATCCCAGTAGATAAGCAGTTTATGAAATACTCAGACCAGGCCTGTCTGGCACCAACAACAATACCATGTTCAGAGTCTCTTGAATCACCTTTCCTCCCCATTCTAATGTTCTGTTAAAATGTCATCAGGCCATGTTGATCATGTCTACATGCCTTAAGGCATTGAGCTGATTAGCTATCTTAGTAACAATTAAAGAGCAATTGAATGTGCCTAATGAAATGGCCAATGTATGTAAGTCTGCCCTAGTACTGCTTTATGAAAGACCAATTTTTAGACCTTGGAGAAAGACTTTTGTATAAAGTGAGAAGACTTTGTTAAGGAAACCTTTGCTTACCTTCAGTTGAATAACTTCTCATCTTTCTAGGATTTTCTGACATTTGAAACCTTGTGTAATTTTCTATGTCCTTTTTGGATCATTTTGATGTGTCTTAAGATTATTTAATTAACCAAAAGAAATTTTGGCAAACAAAAACTTCACTTCTATAGAACCTCATCGGTTTTATGCATTGATGGGAAAATCGGCTGAAGCATTTAACATAAAGCCTTTACCCAACCAGATGCCACATTAGTATCTTTTCTTTTTCCAAAGGGCATATCATAGAATCAACAATCAGTTACACCAACACAAGGAACAGGATGTATTCAGGATCAGCAAAAAAATTAAATTGGATCATATAAACCCATCAGAGCAAGCTAATAGGATTATAAAATTTGCTGATCTGAAGGAGAGCCATTCTTGCCTCTCTTTCAGAATCAGAAATGCTTCTCTTGTCTGTGTGCATTATTATCTTCAGGTGTGTGGAATGCATTTCTCCTCGCCCTCTCTCTCTTTGACCCTCTATGTCTGTCTCTTTATCGATTTAGACCACAGCAAATGACTAATTCCATTTAAATAACTCTGGATGAAAACAAAGGAACCCCTTTACCGACTCATGCAGAATATTGAAAAGACAGTCCAGCAAGCAACCTGTGAACTTCCAGATGGATCCTCATTCACTTACACCAAATGCTCAAAGGCAATGCCAACTTTAACTTTAAGTTGATACCTAATGAATCCTGCTGACAGGTCTGGGTATTGCGAGGCTAAGCTAACTTACTTACACTGCCTAATGTGTCACTTTTCATCTCCTAGCATTACGCCTGTAGGTTATAGTCAGTGTAACCAATGTGGGCTCAAAAAGCAAAAGCCATTTGGTGTGTTTTTCATGATTTAGTCTATACGGTCTTACCAGTGTGTAGCGTTTAAACCACTGATGTGTTCTTTTTGTCTGATTTGCCTGATGCACCAACACATGATGGAACAGTGTTGCACTAAATAAACAAAGACCGACTGTGAGTACTTATACACTTCTCAATAAATTAAACAAACACTTTTTAATCACAATAATGTGAAAATGTCTGGAATACTGGTTTGGTCAGTTAAGTAGCAGAGGGGGTTATTAATCAGTTTCAGCTGCTTTGGTGTTAATGAAGTTAATGGCAGGTGCGCTAGAGGGGCAACGATGAGACAACCCCCAAAACAGCAATGGTTTTACAGGTGGAGGCCATGGACATTTTTTCCCTCCTCCTTTTTGACTGTTTTTCACTAGTTTTACATTTGGCTAGGGTCAGTGTCGCTACTGGTAGCGTGAGGTGATACCTGACCCCACAGAGGTTGCACAGGTAGTCCAACTCCTCCAGGACGGCACATCAATACATAAAAATGCCAGAAGGTTTGCTTTGTCTCCCAGCAGAGATTCCAGGAGACAGTTAGTTACTCTGGGAGAGCTGGACAGGTTTCTAGAAGGTCCTTAACCCATCATCAGGTGTTGGTTCCTTTGTGCAAGGAGGAACAGGATGAGTGCTGCCAGAGCCTACAAAATTACCTTCAGCAGGCCACGGTTTGAATGTCTCTGACCAAACAATCAGAAACAGACTTCATGAGGGGGGCCTGAGGGCCCGACATCCTCTATTGATGCAATGAGATTTTGGCAAAATGGACTAGCCTGCTGCATCATTTTCTCACTTTGATTTTGGGGGTGTTTTGAATTCAGCCCTCTGTAGGTTGATAATTTTTATTTCCATGAAATGATGTGGCATCTTTTGGTTCCTAACACATTAACAAGTCCATATCAGGATAGCAAGCAAGATTTGTTTCCCATTGAGATTTAATGTGTTGTCAAAGTGTTCCTTTAAATTTTTGAAACAGTGTTTTATACTTTAATCCAAACATGCCTTTAGCTTTCATAGCAATGAAAATCAGTCAGATGTGATCCTAATGAATTCAACATGTCTTTCATTTACCTTTGAATATGAATTGTGTTTCACTCTCAAAAGAAAAAAAAAAGGAAAAAGTACAAAATGTCACCTGGAACTGTGAGGCGTAACTGTGTTGTGTGTGAAATTCAATGGTTCAGTGGTAAATTCAAAAGAGGAAATAAAGCGTGTGTGAGAAAGAAAAATGGGCGATGAGAGAGTGTAAGAGAAAGAAAAGAAAGACAGACGCCAAGACTCAAAGAAAATGAGTGAACCAGAGAAGAAGGAAAGAGAGAGACGGGGGAGAGAGGAAAGAAACCGAGAGATGATTGATGGAGCCAAAAAGCCGATTTCTTGCTTCATCTGATCTGCATTGCTCTGCAATCAGCTGACACACACAGTCACACGCACACACACACACACACACACACACACACCTTGCAATCAACACACATACGCTCTCTCGACATCTCTCTCGCAGACTATTAGTCTGCAATCAACACACAGGTTACTGATCAGCAGCTGTCATCAGCAACACACACTGCATACATGTAGACTGCACACACAGCTGTAAGCAGGTGAGGAAGTCTTCAGTCATCTGCCTTTGTGCAGACAGCTGTGGTCATCATGCACAGATGCAGGCTTAAATATAAGACACACACACACACACACACACGCACAAGCATGCACACACGCACGCATGCACGCACACACATGCAAAGCTAAGAGAAGAAAAAATGAAATGCTGCGCACGCAAGCTCGGTTTGAAGGATTCAACATGTGTTAATGGCAACACCTCCCACTATGTTTTACAGCTACTTTGGGTTTTGTCTTTTGGACACAGACAACCTTGCTTTCCTTCTTTCTTATTTTCTCTATTGATCCCCAAAGGGCTAATTCATCTTTGTGTTGCCTCCTCAACGGGAAGGTCAAACCGCAGGGTCGGCTAAAAAACTGCTCCCCTGGAGCTGAAGACCATGAGTATTTTGCTCAAGGGCACAGCTTTTTGGTCAGAAAAATAAGCTGCACAGAACTGAAGCCACATTTCTTTAGTATATAAATAATAATAGTGGAATTAAATCTGACATGATGTCCGACTTTCTGATTTTCCAAAGATAACGATGTGACCGCTGAATATATAATTCAGAAAAAAGGTTAGTTTGTGCCATATGCTTTGTGTTATTTATGTGAAACACTGAATTATTTTAAGTATTTTTCCTGTTGCTCCTGTAGAACATTTTCAGGACAGTCACATAAATAGATTTTGCCGGAGCAGGTGAAAAATACAGCTTCTTCTTTGGATGCTGTGTAGTCAGACAGGCTGTCCACATCAAAGCTTCTGGGTGCCACTTTTGCAGCTGAGCTTAACCTTTTCTCTTTCCATCAAGTAAGAAGCAAAAAAAGCTAAGTTCTTGATTCTGATTCACTTGAAGGTTTCACGCAGGTCTCAGGAAAACTATAGGAAAGCAGCTCAAGGGCTAAGCTAAAGACTGCTGACTTTGTGTTAGTGAATATTTTCCTCATATGGAGCCATTACATTTAATGTGAGATGCTATGAATATTTGTGTAAATCTGGCAAGTAATGTTTGCCAGAGGAGAGACTTTTGAAATTACATTAGCCACAGTAAAGCCATTAACTTCCAGGGTTTAGAGACAGCTGCATGAGAAACCCAGCTGACAGAGGTCTGCTTCCACTGGTTCTTTGACTCTGATATAAGAGTGAGGAGTACAGCTTATAGTGTATTTAGCTAATGCATATTTAAAGGCTTCATCTTTGGGCGATTAAAAATTACATTGTTACGTCTTAATTGATAAAAAGAAAACCAACAAAAATAATAGTGGTAATGAAATGGCTCAGCTGGAGGAGATTAGAAAATATGTGAGTGCATCCATCTGTGAGGTTCTTCTGACATTTAGCTCCACAGATATTTGAATAATTCAGTAATGTTTAGCATTTTACATTTGTCTTACTGTTATAGGGATTGTTAGGTCTTTATCATACTGTAGCTGGTAAATCAGGCTGCAAACTATGGGGCTAAAGAAATGAAGCCAAAATATTAGCAGTTAGCCGTCTTCATAAAGCTATGGCATTGAAAGCATGGCACTTTCATACTCATACTCTCATACTGTAGTGGTTAACGCATTCACCTGATATGTGAAAACATAAAGCATAAAAGTTGAATTTTTAAGCGGAATCATGTTGATTGTCCATCTCAAACATTTTGGTATACAGACAATTCAGTAATTATGTGGGATTCTGAAACCCCCCACCATGCATGCTTAGGCTGAATAACAGGATAAATCCCCTCATGTTCAGTATATTTTGACATCAAAACAGCCAAATGTGATATATTGCATGCAACAAGTCCATCAGGAAATGAAGGTCTACACGCACGGTAAGTCTGTTACAGAATTCAGATTCCTGGGCAGTGATAAAGGTCAAAGGTCAAAGAAAGCTTTATTATCCCCAGGGGGAATAATAGTTCTGCAGCTAGCATTAAAACACGACACAACTGAACAAATCACCTCATGCTATTTAACAAACCTATTGCCACGGTAACAAAAGAGTCTTTGAGCCTATTGGTCCGTGACCGTGGCTCCGAATATCTGCGGCCTGAGGGGAGCAACCTAACGTGGCCATGAAGAGGGTGGCTGGAAGCAGCCAGGATGGTGTGGGCTTTCCTTAGGGTCCTGACCTTGTACACATCGTTCAGGGAAACCCTGCAATCTTGCTTGTTGATGAAATGATTGCGATGAATGTATAATCTCCACATATCTGAAAACAAGAAACGTCCTACAAAAAAGTGGACAAAACGAAAACTGGCCAGGTGTGACGTGTATATGTCAGCGCTTTGTGTTTTTGAGTTTCTGAATGCCTTAATTCAGCAAAGAGTAGGCCTACATATAACTGAAAATAAATTGATACATTTTATATTACCCGCCTTATGACAACTGTAAAACTATGTTAAGATCACTTTTGTCCTGCAAATGTTATTTTGCTACCCTACATGTAAGTGAATTTCAGCCGAAATAAGAAATGACTGATGAATGATAATAAAATGACTTAAGAAATTAACATGCCATTTTCTAACACATGCAGTTAATGCATACTGCACATTTCCTTCTGCATATGTATCGAGCTTTGCAGTTTCATACAATGATGCTGTATAGTGTATAAAGCCAGAACTACTGCTCTGTTTAACATACATAAATGAGCCCTCAGACATAAAAACATTCCAGAGTCAGCAAAATATTTGGCCTACAGTTTGATCAAGCAAACACAGACAAACATATATGGACTCACACACATTATGCGAAGTTTTTAAAAAGTAAATGCATGCAAACACACATACACGCAGACACACACACACACGATCCATGTGGATGAGTGATTAATAACTTAATGCTACTGAAGCATCATCATTTTTTCAGTAGAGTGCAGAAGTTTGTTGTTATGAATTATGACCTCTGTAATGCCATTCATTTACCACTCTCTGTTTTCCCTCCATCCTCCCTCCATCCAGTTTTCTTCTCATCTTCGTGTGTGTGTGTGTGTCTCTCTCTCTCTCGCTCTCTCCTCCTCTAAGTCTTCCTTCCTCACTCTTTCTCATAGCTCACTTCTCTGCCTGCCTGATCACAATAATCAGATATGATTTATAGTGACACACATGCAAACATACACACAGAAACACATACACACACACACAAATCATTAATCAGATATTTGTCCTGCAGTGGCCTGTCATAATTCTGACAACGGAATCTGTGGAAAATAATACTGCTACAAGATGCTGTCTTTGAGGAGATTACACACACACACACACACCTATATTCTATGCACTCACATAAACACTTGCCTAACAAACTCAACTTAAACAAACGACAATGTAACTAAAATCCAAACAGACAACACACACCCACATGCACGCTCACGCTCACGTGCACACACTAATCCTTCATCCCTGTCATTATTTTTTCATCCTTCCTCCAGCCTAGCTCATTCTAATGTGCTACACACTGTCTCAGGTTAGCTGATGCAAAAATGCTAAATGATGCCATACTGTCCTAATGGGATTTATGCTGCAAGCATGCTAATGATTGCTGGAAACTGATGTTAAAGGTGCAATCAGTAATATTTCAATGGCTCTTTGCACCAAATGGATGTAATTTATGAGCGGGGAGACCTGCGAAAGTCAATGATCAATGCCAACAGCTCAGCAGCCGCCGAGGTAACGGAGAGGCTCTGAAACTTTCTAACCACGCAGGTGTTTAGTGAGCTTGTGTTTGTGAATGTGAAAGTAACGGCATCTGGGGAGATTATTAGGGCTTGGAGGACGTCTGCACATCAAAAGAAACCTGCACTCCTTTTCTTTTTGTCTTCCTTGGCAGAAAACACTCACAAGCCTTTCAGGGAGGACATCTTCAGGTGACTACTGATTCCAGCAATCTGTTGAGCCACATACAACCTCACGTACCTTCTTCGTGAACAGTAAAGATGAGTAACACAAAATAAGCTAAGCTATGTCTTATTTTATAGATCCTCCATAAAATGTTGAACTGACCTGTCAGTTTATATTCTAGGCTTTTAAATGAGAGAGGCTAGTTAGAGGGAAGAGGAAATCATGCAAAAAGAGAGTGGGGCAGAGTGGAAGAGATGAATAAGGGGCAACGTGGAGAGGGAAGCGCAGTGATGACTACACTGCGCTGTTTTTATTATATGTTTAAGTGTGAGTGACACTGAGCAAAACTATCCATTAGGAGCAGTCGTAATGACGCTGATGAGGCCCACTCATTTCTTCCCTTTTCAGCTCAATAGCACGCAGCATACCTAATCTTTTACTCAGAATGTGGGGTTTAATCACTCGCTTTGCCTTCGGACTCGTGCTGAGTAGCTGTATCTTTTTTCCAGGCGGGGAAAGGCAAGGACGCGAGAGCCACAGGACAGACAGGAATATGCTCGGAGATGTTCGGTGAGGCTGCGAATTTTCATCAGCGAGAAATTAAATCACTTCTCTCAGCAAAACAAAAACCACGGAGCCTTGTTTCCCTTCCTTTCAAGTCAGTAAAGTCGAGATCCTGCCTGAACGCAGTGCGATGAAGGTCTGAGCTTCCTTGAACAGTAAATACATAATTCAGGGAAAGTGATTAAAGCAGGTCACATTTCATTAACTGACCCAAACTTAGTGGATCACCAAAGAGGTTCTCAGATGTATCTGATCCCAGGCTGAAAGGGAATTTTTGGCAACGGATCTTTAGGAAATAATCTGAACAAACAGGCTGATGAATTCTGTGATAGCAGTAATGTTGGCAGAGGGGATTGAGAGAGTGCTGCATGCATGTTGCACTGCAAAGCAACACACTGAGAAACAAAAAGCTGTGACCGAGCTTTATTAGGACTGGAAATCTCCCCGGTGTGGCTACTACCCTTATGCTCATCTCGGATGATCGTACTTTTTAATCTCTTGCCAATGTTTAACACCAGTGCAGGAAGCAGCGAACCTTATATGGAGGGGGAATGTAGCGAACACAGCAGACAGAGGTTCTGTTACTTTAGCACTATTTAAATATCCACATACAGATTTTGAAAGTGACAGAAGGATAGCAGAAGAGGAAAAGGGAAGGTTTACAAGATGGTAGCGAAACCTGCTATGATGTACGGTTTGGAGGCGGTGGCGCTGACATAAAGACAGGAGGCCGAAAGGCGGAAGAGTTGAAGATGTTAGGATTTTCATTGGTAATGAATGAGAGGGACAAGATTAGAAATGAGTATATTAAAGGGACAGCTCAGTTTGAGTTAGAGAGGCAAGTTTGAGATGGTTTGAGCATGTGCAGAGGAGGAATAGTGGATATATTGGACAAAGGATGTTGACTATGGGCTGCCAGGCAGGAGGAAAAGAGGACGACCACAGAGAAGATTCATGGATGTAGTGAAGGAGGGACATGCAGAGGGTTGGTGTGACAGAGGAGGATGCTAGGGATAGGGTGAGATGAAGGAAGAGGATTCTACGTGGTGACCCCTAAAGGGAGCAGCCGAAAGAAGAAGAAGCATATATTGAAAGTAAAAAAGGAAGAAAAAAAAAACCCACAATGAAATTCAGGCTTTTGCTGACTAATTCCATCTCCACATTGTCTGCCGATAAAACAGATAAATCTGTCATCACGCTCCACAAAAACATGACTTTGACTTGTCCTCCAGGCTGTAATAATAGGTTCAACACCAAAAAGAATTGTTACTTTGGACTGCGTCTGAGGCTGCTGAGAGGCAAATTCAGAGTTGTCTCATTCACTGTTCACTCTATGAACTGTTGCCGGAAACTTGTCATTCATATTAGCAGTGCTTTTGTGCAGCATGATCTCTGAATCGTGTTTGTTTGCACCATGACTCGATCATCTGCCACGGATGGCACGCGTGCGACTTTCCCAGAGCCACAGTGAGTATGTGACATATGGTTGCAAGTGAAAATACAGAAAATCTAAAACAATATCAAGATTCTGGAATGTGGATGCTGTAGTCTTCTAGCCAGTCATGCTTCTCATTCACATGCACGCATGCAGTAAATGTGTGGATCGTAATTACAAACTCTAGCGCAGTTTCACTGATACGTCCCTTGGTGCTTTCTCTTGCCCTCCCCCCCCCCATTTCTCTCTCCCTCTCTCTCACTCACTCACTGCTAATGCATACGAAATGGCAGAAAGCTTGAATTTGAATCTCTTTTGGGATAGCAAACAAAACTCTCATTATTATGCCTACCCCTGTCTTGTGGTAAAGACAGAAAGCGAGAGAGGGACAAAAAAATAGACTCTGCTCTTTCACTTAACCAGGAGGAAATCAAAATCTGTCCTGGTGAAACCATGAATTCCAATGTTCAGAATATTTTTGTTAATTTCCTTTCCTTTCCCTCTTATCATGCCAATAAACACCCTCTCACACATGGATAAACACAAGGGTACACACACACACACACACACACACACTGATGCAAATTTTTTAATTGATTGGTCGGTATGTCAATCAGAGCTCTGATTTCCCTGTGGGTCATTTCCAAGCTGCTGTGTTTCTTTAAGCGTGTGTGTGTGTGTGTGTGTGTTCAGTTGTTTGGCGTTCCTCCACCTCTTCCTGTGCAAGAAATTGTCTTTGTTCTTTGATTTCCAATTAGAAAGACAAACTGCCCGTCTTTCTGCTTTTATTTGTTACCTTCTGCATATTTACTTTCGCCAACTTTTCTTTTCTCGTTCCAACACCAATTTTAATGCTTCTATTTCCTTCTTCTCTGTCTTCCTTTGTACATTCCTCACTCTAAAAGGCCACCCCATCATCTGTAATCAGCCATTCTCTCCACCTCATCTCATCCACATCTGGGAGCATGATCTTGATCTCCGTTTTCATTTAGCCACTTGATGACTTCATCTCCTTTTCATCAGTGGATGCAGCATTCCTTGTATTGGCAAGTGGCACACAGGCTTACTCAACAGTCCATAAGCCTTTTACAGTGGATGTCTTTTGGACCGTTGGATTACCACCTGCCTGTCAACATTTTATGCCTGAAATCGAGTAACAGCATCAGATCAGCTGCAATGATTCCTGTCCTTTCTTCTCTCTCCTCCAGTCTTATGGTATATACATTTACTGGACACTTTGTTAGATACACCTGTTCAACTCCTCATTATCGCAGTTGTTTAATCAGCCAATCACACGGCAGCAATTCAGCGCATTTAGGCATGTACACATGTACACATACACACACAACCTGCTGAGGTTCAAACCGAGCACCAGAATGGGGAAGAAAGGTGATTTAAGTGACTCTGAATGTGGTTGCTGGTGCCACTTCTTGGCTGGTTGGAGTATTCCAGAAACTGCTGATCTGCTGGTATTTTTCCCACAACAACCATATTTAGGATTTATAGAGAATGGTCTGAAAAGGAGAAAATATCTAATAAGCAGCAAAGAGGTCAGAGAAGAATGGCCAGACTGCTTTGAGCTGACGGAAAGGCAATATTAATTCACTTGTTACAACCAGGGTATGCAGAAGAGCATCTCTGAACACACAATATGCTGAACCTTGAAGTAGATGGGCTCCAGCAGCAGAAGACCAGACCAGGTCCCACTCCTGTCAGCTAAAAAAAGAAAACAGAGGCTATAATTCACACAAGCTGACCAAAATTGGATAATAGAAGATCGGAAAAATGTGTTGCTCTGATGAGTCTCGATTTCTGCTGCAACATTTGGATGTTAAGTTCAGAGTTTGGATTAACTGCTTCTGATAGCACAAAGCTCACATCATTTCAAACTGGTTTCTTGAGTTGCACTCAAATGGCCTCCTCAGTCTCAATGCAATAGAGCACATCATGAATGTGCTTTATTGCCTTGGACCAAAATCTCCGAGGAATGTTTCCAGCACCTTGTTGAATCTGTGCCACGAAGAATTCAGGCAGTTCTGAAGGCAAAAGGGGGAGTGAAACCCAATACTAGCAAGTTGTAGCTAATAAAGTAGCAAGTGAGTGTACAGTTTGATTTTCCAGCAATACGTTTCACCATAAACCCAATAGGATGGTCCTTTTTTTCCATACCACTATAACTTGACTTTCATCAGCCTCATTGTCTTTTTATGGGAGGAAAATTAACTAACTCTTCAATAAACGTGATGCATGTATTTCAAGCAGAGCCATAAAATAACCATCATATATCAGCGCTGTCATATTGTTAGGCTTAAGACATTTGTTATTTGAACTCACTGTTAGCTGAAATTTTTCTCTTGATCGATTATAGAAGGAGTCCAAGCTGCAGAGGAGAGCTGGAAAAATGGTTTGGATAAAACTTTTATAGTCACAGTTTCAGTTCATACCTTTTACTTTGACAACTGGATCATAAAAACATATATGTCACTATGTTTCTGTTATAATTACTATCCAGGCTATATTTGAGCAATCTTTAAAAGATTACTGTGTTCACAAAACAGGCATTAATATGTATTCATCCATCCATCCATTTTCCTCCACTTATCCAATTCAGGGTCTGACTAATTCAGTTTGAAGCTACTGTAGGTCTCCCCCCCACTGTTGTTCATTTATCTACACACATGCTGTTTACGCCAACACAACACATGCTATTAGATAGAAATAAATATATGACAAAGAATATATTTAAACAGAAGCTCAGGTTGACTGTGTATTTCACCGCAAAGCTTGGCTAGCACACCAGTGTTCTCTCTGCAGTTAGCTGCATTGATCCCTTTTCTCTGCCGTAGTTGCCTGTGTGTACAGTCAGGCACAGAGTTGCTGCACTTTTACAGCATCTCTGTGTCCTATTAGTACCCCTATTATCAGCATAATGAGAGCTTCACAGCGGTGACAGTGGGTCTAGCTGACAGAGCTGTAACACAAGAACACGGACCAAGTGTAGCGATTAGCTGGTATTTGGTGTTAACTGATATCTCTCTCCATCCTCGTGTCCGGCAGTTTAATGTTATTTGTTTGATTTGTGATGATCACAGAATTTGCTTGCATTGTTAATTGCAAATGTATGATTACTACAGTTTCGTCCACCCAACATCACACAATGTGAAGCAACTTCTGCAACCAGGGTTATTGCATTTGTGGTCTCGGTTTTGGGCTTCTCGCTGCTTTTTCGGGGGGGGGGGGGGGGGGGTTAAAATAAAA
>JAVDPK010006846.1:0-18731 GCA_034780415.1 Cichlasoma orientale
CGCATCACAGGACACCCCCCCCCCCCCCCAAGCAGCCTAGGCCTGTTGCAGCATAACTACGGGAGGGTTCATGATCACCTGATGCAGCCCTAACTATAAGCATGATCAAAAAGGAAAGTTTTAGGCCTAATCTTAAAAATTAAATGATTGAGATTCAGTTCCCCCGGTCACATTGGAAATGCGTGCATTGAAAATTTCTATTATTTCAGAGCAGTAGGACGAGAAGTTGACCAAACAGTGTCAACTCAAGGCTCGCGCACCTGTTTGTCCTGGATTGTCTGATTTTTCTGCAAACTAAAACTGACAGACTGTGAAATGATGACATGCAAAATGAAACACGAATGTAAATGTATCCTGGCTCACTACATCAGCAGGTTAGTGAAGATTTAGACCATTAAATCATCACTCTTCTTCGTCCAGATTACCTGCCTGCAGGACTTCTTCGGGGATGATGATGTCTTCATAGCGTGCGGTCCAGAGAAGTTTCGCTATGCCCAAGACGACTTTGTGCTGGATCACAGTGGTAAGGCTTCCACAGCCTTTGCAACTGGTAGGCCTGACTAATACTAACTAAACATCTGTCTGTGTGTGTGTCTCTGCATTATCATTGGTGTTCTTAACCCATTAATTATTCTCCTGCAGCTGATTGCAACACTCCTTCCCTTTGGGAAGCTCACATCAGGATATGCTGTGTGTAAATTCAGACCCTTTATCTATGCAATCCCATATATAATTTATTCTTGATTGAATTTTGAATATTAATCTTTATATTTGATACAACCTGAATTCCAAAAAAGTAAAATGTGAATAAAAACAGAATGCAATGATTTGCAAATCTCATAACTCATATTTTATGCACAATAGAACATAGAAAACATATCAAATGTTTAAATGGAGAAAAAAAATATTTTTAAAAAAGGTAATTCTGAATGTGATGGCAGCAACATGTCTCAAAAAAGTTGGGACGGGGCCATGTTTACCACTGTGTAGCATCCCCTCTTCTTTTAACACCAGCCCATATCTGTGGACTGAGGAGAGCAGCTGCTGGACTTTTGGGAGAGGAATGTTGTCCCGTTCTTGCCTGATATAAAATTCTAGCTGCTCAGCAGTCCCGGATCTTCCTTGTTGTATTTTTGGTTTCATGATGGGCCAAATGTTTTCAGTTGGTGAAAGGTCCGGGCTGCAGGCCTGTTCAGACTTTTCTAGTGTGAAGCCATGTTGCTGTAATAGATGCAGTATGTCGTTCTCATTGTCTTGCTTAAATATTCAAGGCTTTCCCTGAAAAAGGGGTCATCTGGAGCATATGCTGATATAAAATCTGTTTATACCTTTCAGTGTTGCCTGGTGGTGCCTTTCCAGATGTGCAAGCTGCCAATTCCATAGTCACTGATGCATCCCCATACCATCAGAGATGCAGGCTTTTGAACTGATCTCTGATGAGAAGCAAGATGGTCCCTCTCCTCTTTAGTCCAGAGGATTCAGTGTCTGTTTTCCAAAAAGAATTCCAAATTAGAATTTGTCTGACCAAAGAACATTTTTCCACTTTGCCTCAGCCCATTTTAAGTGACTTTTGGCCCAGATCATGTTCACATATGGCTTCTTCTATGCATGTTGTGGGGATAGCACGATGAACTGATTTTTTTTTTTTTTGACCTTGTCTCTTGAGCACAGAGATTTCACCAGAGTCTCAGAATCTTTTGATGATATTATGTCCTGTAGATGATGAAATATTCAAAGTCTTCACAAGTTTACATTGAGGAACATTATTCTGAAAATTTTCTACAATTTGCAGACAGTTTTTTGCAGATTTAACCTCTCGCCATCTTTACATGTGAGAGACTCTGCCTCTTCCAGTCATGTGACTGACCTGCTGCCAATTAACCTAATTAGGTGCAAAATGTTCCACCAGCTGTTTTTTTTAGTACCACTTACTTTTCCAGCCTTTTGTCCCAAATTTTCTGAGACGTGTTGCTGCCGTTAAACTCAAAATGATCCAATATTTTTCATGTAAAATGTCTCAGTTTAGACATTTGATGTGTTTTACAGAAAAACACTGTTATATACTTTTACACACACATTCTTTCTGTCAAAGGGGGAAAGCGGTTGCATTCTTTTTTACTGCGTGGCATTTCATGCTCATGTGTTTGTAAAAAAATTCCACTGTCTTCATGTTCTGTGTTGTACGTAAGTTATGCACATTTCCCGTGTTTGCTGTGTACATTTTATTATGCAGAAAGCACGCTGAAAGTTTTAGAGGACGTTTGCAGGATATGACCTCTTTAACCAGAATATGCATTCACTGTCATAGCTGCGCATAATTTCAGCCAAGACTGAACAACCTCATGGGAAGAAGAGGAGGAAGTTTTAATTTAGTTACAGTCCAAAGTACTGGCATCCTGTTTGATATTTGGGTTGTTTGGTCAGGTTGGCTAACAACAGGGAGGCATATCCTGACACACTCCGCGTTAACTGATGGTGGTTTGCCCGTGTGCAGTCATAGTTTGGAGCTTTTGTCCCACTTACACTGCCGTGCTCCACTTGTAAGAATTAGGTCTTTGAAAGTACAGAAAAGGCACGCTGAACCCTGCTGAGAGTACAGAAGCTGTTCTTCATTTTGCACACACCCCATGGCTGAGGGAAGGAAAGTGGATAATGTGTACCGTACAATGCATGATGTACAAAAATGACACAAACGGTGAGTTTGCACTCATTCTCACTTCAGACTGTGTGAGCAGGTTAGCTTCTAAGTCAGGAAGCACAAATCAGTTTGGCAGACTGTATCTTTGTATGTGTAGGTTGTCATATATCTTATTAGTGGTAATTATTAGTGGTATTAGTGGCTGTTACAACCCCTAAAGGTTAACTGCTCTGACTTTAGGGGTAGTCCTGGAAAAATGATGTGGTTTGCTAATGTTTCATTTCATGCCTACAACTGATTTAGTCATTCAGTTACTTAGGGTCTGTATCTGCTGAGATACAGTGGAGGAAATAATTCTTTGAGCCCCTGCTGAATTTGTAAGTTCGGTCACTAACAAAGAAATGAACAGTCTCTAATTTTTTATGGTAGTTTCATTTTAATGGACAGAGACAGAATATCAACCAAAATTCCAGAAAAAACACACATTACATAAAAGTTACACAATACCAGTCAAAGGTTTGGACACAGAGTGTGTCCAAACCTTTGACTGGTGCTGTACATTGATTCGCATGTCATTGAGTGAAGTAAGTATTTAATCCCCAAGCAAAACATGACTTAGTACTTGGTGGAGAAATCCTTGTTGGTGAGTTAAATCCTTTAGGTTTCTTGGCTGCTGCTTGGCAACTGGATGCTTCAGCTCCCTCCACAGATTTTCTATAGGACTGAGGTCTGGAGACTGGCTCGGCCACTCCGTGACCTTAATGTGCTTCTTTGTTGCTTTGGTATGTTTTGGGTCATTGTCATGCTGGATGACCCGTCTATTATATTTGTTCCATTTCTGAATGATAACAGTTCTCACCTTCTCACCAAGCTTCTTGCCGATGGTCTTGCAGCCCATTTCAGCCTTGTGCAGGTCTACAGTCTTGCCCCTAACGTCCTTTGTCAGCTCTTTTTTCTTTTCCATGGTGGTGGAGAGGTTTGAATGGAGAAACCTGATTCTGTGGACAGGTCTGCTTTATACACATAACGAGTTGAGATCAGGAGTATTGATTGTAATCTGTGTACCCATGTGGCAAACAGCCAATCTGTGGGAGGCAGAATTCATGCTGAGTTGTAGGAGATCAAATAATTAATTCATTCAGTGACGCTGTATAGCACGTGCAACTGCATCATACCGTACCTCCCACTCCCTGCACACAACCATGACTAGTTTTAGAACAAGCTTCTTTTTTTGTAAACAACCTGTTACAAAACATACCTGCACAGCGACTTCACAAAGAGAAATGAGCATAAAAACTTATTTTTGTATTCTCATGATGTGTTTTGATCATTTGAATGTGTGTGTGTTGGACTGCAGTGGAAATGTAATGTACAAAATGCTCATGTGTTGCTGTAGATAAGCAGTCAGTTATGAAAGTTATGTGTAGTACTGTACTGATATGCACAGATCTGTGGCCTCGTGCAGTTTTTCATGAACAAACACGTTCTGCACTGCTACATAGACGTAGTGGTATGACTGTAGTTGACACAAAACCAGAGGTTAATGTAGGAAGGTGAAAGCTATGAAGCCGCTCAATAATATTCTTTACTATAGTACTGCATTGGCTCTGGTTCACAGATTAGTGATATGAAAGGTTATTATATGCAGTGGTGACTTTGAGTGTGTTGTTCTTCCCAGAATGCAGAGTGCTAAAGTCGTCATACAGCCGCTCTGCTACCCCAAACCGGACCGCTAAAAGCCCTGGAGTTTCACGACGCAGCAAGTCCCCTGCTGCAGGTAGGAGAGCACGTGTTACACAATCATTTTAGAAGAATGACATTAGATATTCGCACCTCACAAGTCCACAATCCAGGCAAAGTCGAGTCCTGCAAATTATTACAGCAAAGTATCTGTGAAAATATTTTCACACATTAAAAAAAAAAACACTCAGCTAATGCCAAAGTAAGCTTGTAAGTGGATTTGTGGTTGACAGGTTAAGTAATGTGTTGAGAGATGTTGACGTTATGCCAAGTTTAGAGAAAAGCTCACTAGTTGGGAGGAGATGTTGTGTTATTATATTCACCTGAATGCTCTGCATCGCATTTCTTGTGTTATTGTAGCAAGGCGACCCGCCTACTTCTCCGCCAGTCAGTCCCCAGTCAAGTCCCCAGGTGAGGCTAACGATGTTGTGCTGTGAAATGGTCACGTCTGTGGTTATGAAATGCTTTCTGTTAGCCTGACTTCTTTATGGAACTAGCAGTGACCTCAAATTTCCTGCCCACTGCTGTTTTTAGGTCATCTTCATATTCCTGCAACCATTTTTAACCTTTCATTTCTTTGTAGTTTTTACCACAAGAGTAAAATTTTAAAGAGTAAAACACTTGGTATAGAATCTGCTTGATTATTGCTGTTCACAATGTCTTCATGTTTGGTTTGATTTTGGGGGAAAAAATATCAGTAATCAAGGATTAAAGTGGGTTTTGTTAGGTGAGTAAACCCCACGATCTGCTGTAGCACTGCAGGTAGGAAACATATCAGAGTTACCTGAAAATAAATGACGATGTTGCGGATTTTTACTGTGACCTCGAGTAGATTTGTTTTCTTTGTGGACAGGCTGTGTTCAGCTGACCTGTGCTGCTCTTTCTGGCTTTAGCCGGCCCAACAATATATACTCACCAGCCATTATTATTAGTTACACCTCAGCAGTACTGGGTTGGACCCTGTTTTGCCTTCAGAGCTGCCTTAATTCAACAAGGTGCTGGAAACAATCCTCAGAGGTGTCGGTCCATGTTGACATGATAGCATCACACAGTTGCTGCAGATTTGTCAGCTGCGCGTGCGTGATGCCAATCTGCTGTTCCACCACATCCCAAAAATGCTCTACTCGATTGAGATCTGGTGACTGTGGGGGCTGTCATAGTACAGTGAACTCATTGTCATGTTCAAGAAACCAGTTTGAGATGATTTGAGCTTTGCGACATGCTATTCTGCTGGAAGCAGCCATCAGAAGATGGCTATGCTGTCGCCATAAAGGGATGAGCAGGATCTGCATCAATATTCAGCTAGGCAACTTTTTTTTTTTTTTTTTTTTAAATCTTCTATCCAATTTTGGTGAGCATGTGTGAACTGTAGCCTCAGTTTCCTCTTAGCTGACAGGGGTGGTACCCAGTAGTAATTCTGCAGTCTTGGTATGAATTATTGGTTTACAGTTTTGGCAGCACTCTGCCTACTCTCAGTATCAGCCTGTTACCTGAACCCATATTAAACACATAAGTATGCAAAATGTTGCATATGGATGATGGCTAATGACAAGCTAAACATTAGCTTGCTGACACGCTGACCTTAAGCTCGGCATGTAAATGATGAGTCAAATGTAATATGATGCAACCAAATGTTAAGACCGCAGTTATGTGGGAAAATTGTGTGTTTCCTAGTTTTCCCACACAAAACACACATTTTCCTAACAGACCAGACGGAGCTGTTTTAGCTCCACTAACATTAAGTCTGTGAACTAAAGCAAAGTTTTCTGATTCTTTATTCTTCCATTAATTTGTCTTCTAGTGTTAAATGGACATCACAGCCAAATATGGGCACCGTGGTTTCTGATTCTTTCCTTTTTATAGCACTGATCCATCCTCTGTAGCTCCTTGTATCTTCTGAGCTTCACGTGTTTATTCAAACCGGACACATTTCCGTTCTCTGACCCTCTTTGCTCTAATGAGGCCACGAGGCCAAAGAAACAAGCCTCATCTGTGATAATTTAGTTGCTTGCATCATGGGCCTCATGATCTGTAGCAGCTGAGAGGCCCAGAAAATAACCTTAACAACGTTGTAATCTACAACGTAACGCCGTGTTGTGTAAATCGTTTTCTCGGGCATTGATTTAGAAGTGCTTTTAAGAGGAAACACTTTGAGTTTACAATTAAATTAAAAGTTAAAGTCTGAAATGGGAGTGCAAAGATGCCGCCTGTAGGCAGTGTGAAATGATTTTTCCTCAGCTCGGCTGGGTTTATGCAGATGAATGACTGCGAGTTCAAGTTTGACGCATTATGGCTCTGTATTTGTGCCAGCAGCCGAGAGAGAGGGAGGCAGAAATAGACTGTTCTTGAGAGAATGAATCACTCAAACAATGGAGGATTTCGTCCCTGCTGTGTGCATCTTGTTTTAAACAGTCATAAAGTACATGCACACACGTGAAATCTAATGGTAATGTGAAGGCAAATTGCCAAAAACCCTTACAACGCCTTATATCATTGACCAATACCGTTTTTCATGAATTGGGTCTGTATGAACCAACAGACATCAGTCTAGACTGGACATCCTTAGACTGTGCAGCACATAACAGAAAATGAATGAAATGCACATTATTCGGCACTTACCTGCAGCAAATGCTGAGTGCTTTTATTTTGGTTTGGTGTGTGTTTATGTGGAGGTTCCAGCGAAAGAATAATTTTAGGTTTTCAGTTACGTTATTTTTGCAGGTAGTGAAAGTGTAGAGGAGTCTCAGAATGATCGCACGCCTCCCCCTCATGGGGAGAATCTGCAACCTGCTAAAAATGAACTTGCGAATTTGTGAGTGCATCACAGTACGAGTCTGATGATTCACTTACTACCACGTGCATACTACTCTAGTATGATGCAGTTTGCAGTGTATGACCACTTAGCACTGGTATCACAAAGTCCACAAAACACAAAAGTATATTAATACAAACATGCTCATCAAGTCACTGACTGCACCGTGTGATGTAGCTCTGTTTTTGGCTGCGTTTGAGATGCCGACCTGATTTATCGATTCTCCTCAAAGCTGCGCGTTAAACTACAAATTCAGAATGATGAATTCATAATTGATCTGCCTTTCTTGTCTCACGCACAGTAAATGGTATCTCAGCTCACAAGTCCACCAAGTCCTCCACTCCATCCCCCACCAGCCCCCGAACCACTCCCAGTTTTAAGGTAAGGCTGTGTACCAGATGCATTGTGTACAGCAACAAGACACCCACAGCTTGCTGCTGCACCAAAACACCCAATGTCTTAGCTAGACTCTTTATATAGTGTGTATTATATGTATGCGTGGGTTCACAGCAACATGTTGATGGCAGCAACGTTTCTGAAAAAAGTTGGTACAGGTCCGTGTTTACCACTGTGTAGCATCCCCTCCTTCTTTTAACAGCAGTCTGTAAACATCTGTGAACTGAGGAGAGCAGCTGCTGGATGTTTGGGAACGTTGTCCCGTTCTTGTCTGATAGAGGATTCTAGCTGCTCAGCAGTCCTCGGTCTCTGAGCCAATGGTAATGTTTTTAACTGGTGAAAGGTCTGGACTGCAGGTGGCCAGTTCAATACCCGGACTCTTCTACTATGAAGCCATGCTGTTGTAATAGATGCAGTGTGCGGTTTAGCAGAGATGCTGAAATGTGCAAGGCTTTCCCTGAAAAAGAGGTCATCTAGATGGGAGTATATGTTGCTCTAAAACCTGTGTATACCCTTCAGCATCGATGGTGCCTTTCCATGAGTGCAGACATGCACACACATACCATCAGAGATGCAGGCTTTTGAACTGAGTGCTGATAAGAAGCAGGATGGTACCTCTCCTCTTCAGTCCAGATTGATGATTTCAAAAGAGAACTTCAGATTTTGATTCCTCTGACCATAAAACGCTTTCAGGTAACGCTGATGTTTCATCGTATATTCACATTTAGCTTCTTCTTTATCTCTAAGGCGCTCTTTTTATGCCCAGCCATGTTACTGGCCTGATGCCAGTTACTCCAATCAGTTGCAAAATGTTCCTGCAGCTGGTTCATTTTAGTACCACGTACCTTTCCAGTCTTTTGTTGCCCCGTCCCAACCTTTCTGAGACATGTTGCTGCCATCAAACTGAAAATGAGCTAATATTGTTTGTTTGTTTTTTTTATTGGAATTTTGGAGCATTTTATGCGTATTGGCCGAGCAAATATGGTTATATGGTTACTTTTTCATTAAATGTCAAAATACATCTCTATAACTCAGCCACATTTGCTACCATATATTCTTCTTTCATACATTTTTCTGGCTCATTTGGCTCATTGCCGCCACAGATTAGCATAAATACACTGATTTCAGTGTAGCTCTGACACCTCAGACTTTAGTGTAAAGATGGGGATAAGGCAAGGTTGCACAACCTACATGTACAGAAATAGAATAAATCAGTATCGAGTGAAGTTATCAAGCCACTGGCTGACAGTCATGCTGTATGACCTGTAGGCTGTCGTAGCTCCCTGATGTATTTTATGCTAGATTTTGGGATACTAATCTGATTTATTGATGGAGTCTCCTGTAAGCTCCCTGTTGGTCCCAAACTGTAATTTCTGAATGATCCATTTTCACCTTTGTGCGGGTCCTCTATAGAGTTAGTTTGGCAGGACTAAGACAGTCAGAACTTAGTTTATTAAAGTAAAAAGCTTTTTTATGTAACTACCTAAAAAAAAAAAAAAAAAAAAGGGACCTTGAAGCTGTCCCACCTTCTACTTTGCTTCAGAGAGCTCCCCAAAAATAGATCCTCACTGTAAGGTAATGCACATTATGGCACAGTAAGGTACATAACCGCTGCTGTGCATAATGGAGAAGTTCACTTTTTCTGATTTTAATGCTGGTGGCATGCATTTATTGCTGACATTTCAAAAAATGTAGCCATAAGCTGCTGAATTTGCCGCTGCTGTGCTATGCTGGAATGACTCTCTTAATAAATGAATCATTCACTCAAGTGGCCGAGGACCAGCAGCTCTGCATTCTCGTCTCAAAGGGCAGGCTTATGTTACACCTGGAAATGATGTTTATTTCCACAAACTGGATCTTCTCAGGTAGTTTTTGTTCTAGACTGGAATCATTCAAATTGTACGGTTCTCTTACTCATATGGATGGTCATTGACTGGATGTGAAACTGGGTAGCTAGCTTTAAAAGTCTTCTTTTCTTGTAAGCGAAGTCACTAACAAGCCAGTAATAGAGCACCAGTGTTTTAATGATTCATTCACTGTGTTTTGTGGACGCAGTTTCAGTTTGCTGCTTATTTTCTGTATTGATGAGGCTGAGCTCTTCTCTGTTGTTTCTTGTTGCACAGATCCCTCCATCCCATCACCACTCCGCCCCAAATGTAAACGGCTCGTTGAGCAATCATCAGGAGCAAAGCGATCAGCTGAGTCCAGAAGGTATCTGATCAGTTATTTTACGCAGAATGAGCTTCCTTAATTCAGAGACCTGGGGGGTGGGCATACTACGAAGCAAGATTAATGCATTGATGAGCCACGTATGCTGAGCTTAAAGCCTCTTAACAGAGTAACCTGGTCTGGAGCAGGTTATGTATACAATAACAGTAGCATTAATGCACAGAGCTGTAAAATAAATATAAGTTCAGATAATATTCTGTTTTCTCTCCCCCCCCCTCACTCGTACTTTAGATCTTTAGAGATCTTTATCAGCTGTTCTTCTGACAGTGTCTCTGATTGGAGAAAATGCCTCTGAATTGGTCCATTCTGTGTGGAAGAGTTGATGACACATACACAAAGAAAGCTGATAGCTGCTGTTGTGATATGTTATCTCTGACTGGGGTTTCAGGTGTTGTCAGCTAATGCAAAGAAAGCCTGGCTATGTTGAACTTCCTTCACAGTACACCCCCCTCTGATAGTTTTTTGCCAGAGCTTAGTTTTGAGAAACTTTAAGCCCTGCCTGTTGCCCGTTTCTAACCCTCATCTCTCCTCGGCAGTTAATGGGAACCAGCACTCGCATGCCTCGAGCATCTGTGAAAAATACAAGATTGGCAAAGTCATTGGAGATGGCAACTTCGCTGTGGTCAAAGAGTGTGTGGAGAGGTAAGTGAAACCCATTCGGTCAGCCTGGAAATGCTGTCAGTAATCTGCAGTGAACGCGCCGCCGTGGCCCCCCCCCCCCCCCCCATGCAGCTTATTGAAATATGCGTCACATATGGTCACTGCCCAGTCGGGGAGTTTGGGTCCTGATTACAGACATTTTGGAGACAGAAATATCCCGTGGATTAAACCCAGGAGTGATTTCACTTCATTAGCCTTTTAATCTCACAGTCAACACAGCACAGGCAGACAGGGGAGGTGGAGATGATGAGGAGAGACCTGTCAAGTGTGTGTGTGTGTGTGTGTGTGTGTGTGTGTGTGTGTGAGCTGTGTCTTGCACCTTCCTGGAAAGTACTTATGTGAACACTCTGGGCAGATGCTTGTAAACAAACAGTTCAGATTCTCAGTTTCTTACCAAAATACACTGCAGACATCTTTGAGTGGACATTTGAAAGCCACTTTTTGGAATCTGACCAAAATAAAAAATAAAAAACATTGATATATTTGCAAACAGAGATTTCAGTCAAAACAGAGACAGTGTGTCGACCAAATGACCCCAGAGAAAATCCCGCCCCTCACTGTTAGCTCTGACTGCACTGATGCTGGGTGTGATCTCATTAGGAGAACCCAGGGAAGCACAATTATTCAGCCTTAGTTTTACATTGTTAGTTGGCGCATGTGTTCTCAGACTCTTGTTAAGCTGGCCCGTGTCTGCGCTGCTTCACGGCTCTGACTCTTTATAACAAAGTTTGCTTGTGCAGCCAGAATTCCTCTCCAATAACAATGCGGCAGCGCTCCTGCAAGCCATAACTGAGCCTCTCCAGTGAGCACTTGATTTAAATTACAGACACTGCTGTAGCTTCACTGCAGTTTTTTTTTTTTTTTTTTTTTTTTTTAGTGCTATCCCCTAATTGCACTGTTTCTGTTCAGGTCCACGGGGAAAGAATTTGCCCTGAAGATTATCGACAAGACAAAGTGCAGCGGAAAGGTTTCACTCTGCACCTCTTCTGTTCCTCACTGCCTCCTCCTTTCATTCCTCTCTTTGCATGTGTCGCTTTCAGTACCAAGTAAGCGAGGGCCGTGCTGTGCGTTAGCGTGCCGCTGTGCGTGATTAACACCGGCCCGCAGCACGCTGACACCTGTGTGTCTCTGATGCTCATAGCTAGATTAGGTGGTAATGTTTATTCATCCCCTTGTTCACATTATCCTCACACTTTCACACGCTTACACCGGCACGCCGTGGTTCGCCCACGCGTGACGCACAATTCAGATCTTTCATTAGCATCACAACTGTGCTGCTTGCCCATTCTGAGTGTGTGTGTGTGTGTGTGTGTGTGTGTGTGTGTGTGTTTCCAGGAGCACCTCATAGAGAATGAAGTCGCTGTGCTGCGGAAGGTGAAACACCCCAACATCATCATGTTGATTGAGGAGGTGGACACTCCTTCTGAACTGTACCTGGTTATGGAGCTCGTGAAGGTGCGGTCGAGGTTGGGGGGGGGGGGGGGTCCAATTTCCTCCCCCCCCCCAAGGTCCTCTCACAGTTCTCATTTCTCTGTTTTGATGTTTTCCCAGGGAGGGGATTTATTTGACGCCATCACCTCCTCGGCCAAATACACAGAGAGAGACGCCAGCATCATGGTCTACAACCTCGCTGGAGCTCTGAAGTACCTGCACAGCATGAACGTTGTCCACAGAGACATTAAACCAGAGAATCTACTGGTACGCATTTACACACACACACACACACACTTTTTTTTCTTTTCTACAAATCCAGATGGTCCGTGGGCTTTAAATGAGTATTTCATTCTAGGTTTTTGAGTACCCAGATGGCACCAAATCACTGAAACTTGGGGACTTTGGCCTAGCTACAGTAGTTGAGGGCCCCTTGTATACTGTATGTGGCACTCCTACATACGTGGCTCCAGAAATCATTGCTGAGTCAGGGTAAGCTGGATGTTTTGGCCCAATATGCTTCAGTGTTGTGATTTTAAACAACTGAATGGAGTTTGAAAGGAAAATGGTGCATGAGTATACAAGACAAGACAAACTGTGTAAACAGTGTGTGAGCAGAAATGTTTTTGTGACGTATTTACAGTATATCAGAAACCGATTCATTTATCAAATGCCAAAGTGTTTTGTTTTCTGTCGTCCACTCAGTCATCCGCTGGGATGGTAGAAACGCGTTGCTGTAAATGATTTAGTGCTTTTCTGTCTCCGTTCTTGCCATCATTCCACAGTTATGGTCTGAAGGTGGATATCTGGGCCGCAGGCGTCATCACCTACATCCTGCTGTGCGGCTTCCCTCCGTTTAGAAGGTACAGTTTGCGTCGGTCGGTAAACAAAAGATGCGAAATGATGCGGTTTTCAGTTTCAAACACGGATAAGATGTAGCAGATGGACCCAGCCTCCGTGATGTCATATATTGCTACCATGCTTTTTTGTCTGTTAGTTTTTTGTTGTTGTTTTTTTAACTAGAGTTAATGATCGAGGGGTCGCTCTGACTGAGGATGCTGTTCACGCTCATACAGTAGAAATATGTCTGTCTCCTAGCCATGCCCTAAAGCACATCCTGCTTCGTCTATTGTACACCACACATTTACTAAACTGACATAGTGCAGTATTAAAATTGACACACACACACACACACAGTAGTCACCCCCTGCTGGCCATTGGAAATAATGCAGGTTAAGACTCTTCTGCATTCCTGGGTGTCAATCTTTTACATACAGTCTATCATTTTATATATAACTACAAATCCAGTCGTGACTAAATTGTCAGCAGCCTCTTCTATTAGAAACACTTCAGCCACATTATTTGCCAGTTTGATTGTCGTGACTGTCAGTTACGCTTTGCTGCATTAGTCACTGTGTTAAGGATCATCATCGAGCCATCGTAGTGTGGACGGGATCTGATTTACATTAATGTGGCCCATATTTCATCTGTAGCACTTCGTGTATATGTAACAGCCACAAAATGAAGTCAAAATCAAAGGTTTTTATTATCAGGCAAAGTGCGCTACAGATGGCTTGTTTTTCTTTTGTTTTTTTCACAGTTTAGATGTGTGTCACATTTGCTGAGTTATGCATTCTAAATTATCTTTGACTTCAATGTAGTGACAATAATCAGCAAGAGGACCTGTTTGACCAGATCCTTCGAGGTCGACTGGATTTTCCCAGTCCTTACTGGGACAACATCACCGACTCGGCTAAGGTGGGGACCACTGATACACACAGTCTGTATTTATTTATGTCACTTGAGGTGCCATCACCCTGGAGGGTTACGCTAAACGGTCTGTTGTATCATCCTTACCTTTCTGTATGCATTGGCTGTAAAAAGTGTGAAACAAGCCTCCAGCTGTTTTAGTTTAAGCATACACCAAGTGAACCCACATAGCCGAGACTCCTTTAATGACTACTTTCTCCTGAAGGACACAGAAACCCCTTCAATTCTCCAAGTTAATGTCAAGTATTAAGGTGGCAGCCGGCACTCAGCGTGCAAGACCAAACTGCTAATTAAACGCACTGGTGTTACAGTGGCCTTGTCGCTGTAGACACGAGCAGTTATTGATGCCACAGCATGAATCGGTGTGCAGTTACGGAGCTGTAGATCTAAGAGAGCACGATTTATCTGGAAACAGTGTATGCATGCATGACTTTGTGAGTACACGCATGTATGCATGTTCATTATTTGTATAAACAAGGAGGGTTTCTGTTAGGAACATGTTTGCAGTTTGTTGTAATCCAGCAAAACCAGCTCTGCCGGGAGTTTTACTTTGCTCGAGCTTCTACATTTCCAGCTTTTGTTGGCATTGGCATTGACTTGAATTAGCTAAGGTGACAGCTAGCAGTCATCTAGGGGCAGATGCCTTAAAACACTTTAAATCAGTGAGTTATATAAGACACAGTTACCATGAAGCAGTAAACTGACTACAGAGACCAAAACTGGTTTTTGCAAGACTCTGCAGAGCACGTTTCTGCTGTAAAGTTGGTATTTTGAGTCTATGGACTCCCTTTTTGAGCTCGCCTCAAGTGATTGATCAAAGAGCTGCAGTTTGTGGCAGTTCCACACTTTCATTTTTAATTTTACTCAAAGGGCAGAAACACAACTCGACATCGATGATGTTAGCCCACAAGTTTGCTAGAACCTGTCAATTTACCTGTCAATTTGGTGCTCATTGCTCCTTACACTGCCACCCAGTGGCCAAACAAACGAAAACGCTTTAATTTAAAATTGGAGTATATTTTTTTAAAGCCTAATGTTGAGTTAATCTAGTGGTGTGTACTGTTGCAGGAGCTGATTGGAAAGATGCTGCAGGTCAACTCTGAGGCTCGATACACAGCGCAAGATATCCTGTCACATCCATGGGTCACGGTACTCTGACACCATCTCTGTGAACACTGCCTGAGACCACAGTTATTTGGTTTCTGTGTGGATTTAAATGTGTGTTTGTGTGTGTGTGTGTGTGTGTGTGTGTGTGTGTGTGTGTGTGTAGGATGATGCAATCATGGAGAACAACATGAAGATGGAGGTGACAGGTAAACTGAAGACGCACTTTAACACTGCGCCAAAGCACAGCACCACCACAGCTGGGGTGTCGGTCATCATGGTAAGCACCCGGAAACATCCGCAACCCAACACGAGAACGATCCGCGATTTGATTCATATTTCTAGATTTTTTTTTTTATTATTGAATCCTGTGACTGTAATCAGATTAGCCTTCAGTGATCTCCTAAATCTAAATCTGGAATATTGAGGTCTTGGCATTGGGCTTAGTCGTAAGCGACCAGGAGGCTGCGGTCGGGTGAACATGTCAGGCCCTTTTTCCGAGCATTTACTGCACGATGGCGAATGTTTGACCCAAATACGGAAGATTATGCTCCTCCTCATTGGCTTGATCTCAGTCTGAGGTTCAGTTGACCACCGTGCCAAGAATTTCCGATCTCGTCTTCATTCAAGAAGACCCTGATGACGAGTCCTAAGCATCTTAAGACTTTAGAGACAGAAAAACACAAATCATCCCTGTAGCGTTCACATCTTTCCATCCTGTCTCCTTCAAGCCTCATTTACATCATTTCCTGTTATACAATTTGCCTTCCTCTCCTCATCAGGTCACACCACCCATCAGCTGAGCGCACTCTCTTTAGTCTGTCTGAAGTGAAAGCGGGATTGGGGGTGGGGTGAGGTAGGGTGGGGGGTGTTAGTTGATTAGAAATTTGATTTGACGCTCCTCTTCATGCAAGGAGCCTCATTTTGTTGTAAATCTCATTTGACAGTTTGAGGTGTAATTGCGGGCCCTGGCCTCGGCTCCTCCTCCTCCCCATGCTCTTCCTCCACCCTCATCCTCACCCCTCCCTCACACCTGACCCAGGACCACAGGGGACGCCTGGAGCTGAGAGCTGGGTACACACTTCATACCACCGCCCCTCTTAACTCCCGTCTTCCTCTCCGGCTATCGCCCTTCCGCTCGCACTCTTCCTCCATCTATAACAACTCCCATTCCCACCCCCCACTCACCCCCCCCCCCTCTTTTTCCCTTCCTTCCTGCTTCATTCTCCAGCCCCCTGCTCCACTTCTTGGGCTGCCAGCTGCAGTAACTGCTCTCACTAACACTGTCCTGGATTTACTCCTCTGACTCTTTGCACACTTGTCATTCTGCTCCTTTTGTACTGATCACAACTTCAATGTGACATAAGATAAAAGATGTGGTTTTCAATAGTATGTTTGCACTGCTGCTGCAATGCAATTTGCCTCCCTCTCTGACTGATCAGGTTAGTAATCACAATTGGAACACCCTTTAAAGTTAGCTGCTGGATTTATAAATCAGTAATTGGCTCCTTAGCAGTCTTTTTCATTTATGGCAGTCTGGCGCCACCTTGAGGAAAACCCGTAGAAGTGCGCAGGCACAGGATTGTAGTTCAAAGCTGCAGAGAAGGATGCAAAGTGGCTTTTATTGCCTTGGATGTACGACTCCACTTGCACATTTTAAAGCATAAGGCCAGATTGTTCTGTGCTGTTTTTGTTGTCTACAAATCCAATCAGAGCTTTTGTTAAAAAAATGCCCAGTAATATTTTTCAAACAGGTGAGTTTCTTCATTATAGTTAGTTAGCAAAACATCCACAACTACTAGCGTACTATTTTAGCACAGTAGCCTACATCAGTACAATGAAAGTAGGAAAAACCCAGTAAACTTCTCATTATCAGAGCTTTAACTACTGAATCATACTTCATGCACAGACTCGTTCCTTTCTTTACACTTAGTTCAGCCTCGTATTCATTATGTTTATAATTTCATTTGGACTGTACATAAACGATGGACTTGGCCGGCGTGACATCACCGTGTGGTTGGTGCAGTCCCACTGCACGAGCCTCAAGCTCAGCATTCTCACTGTCGCGATTTTAGCTTTTAGAAATCAGACAATAGAAGTCTGGATCTGACTGATGATGCGCTCTCAGTAAGTCTACAACAGTTTATCCTCTTTTTTTACTCTAATGCGGACCATAATTTACTAAATGAGCTTCAAGACATGAAACCATAAAGAGTGAGGGAGCCAAGAGCCATTAACGTGGAGGCTTTTATGGCCCATTTACATCGAAAGCAGCATGCGCTGCATTGAGTGACCAGCCCAAAATTTGCGCTGGCTGCTGCGCCCCATCTGTACTGTTTTTTTTTTTTTCCTTTGGCATCCACTCACGGTCTTTAAGTGTACAGCCCCAATTCCCTAAATCTGGGATACTGTGTAAAATCTTAATAAAAACAGAATAAATCCATATTTTATTCACAAAAGAACAGAAAACATCAAATGTTTAAACAGAGAAAATGTACCATTTAAAGAAAAAACAAAGGTCATTTTGAATTTGATGGCAGCAACACGTCTCAAAAAAAGCTGGGACAGGTTTGCCACTGTGTAGCATCCCATTCTTTTAACTGCAGTCTGTAAACATGTGGGGAACCGAGGAGAGCAGCTGCTGGATCGTCTTTGTTGTATTTTTTGATTCATGATGTGAGCAATAGTTTTCAGTTGGTCTGGACTGCAGGCAGGCCAGCTCAGCACTCAAACTCTCCTCTATGAGGCCATGCTGTTGTAATAGCTGCGGTAGTGACGGTAGCCTTGCTGAAATATGCAAGGCCTTCCCTGCATGGAGCATATGCTGCTCTAAAACCTGTATATAGCTTTCAGCACTGACGGTGCCTTTCCAGGTGTGCAAGCTGCCAATTCCATAGACACGAATCCACCCACGCAGCATCAGAGATGAAGGTTTTTGAACTGAGCACTGATAAGAAGCAGGACGGTCCCTCTCCTCTTTAGTCCAGAGGACGTGGCGTCACTACTGAGAAACTCTGCCTCTCTAAGACGCCCATTTTTATACCCAATCGTGTTGCTGACCTGTTGCCAATCAACCCAATTAATTGCATAATGTTTCTCCAGCTGTTTCTTTTCTGTTCTGTGTTCTATTGTAAATAAATATAGGTTTGTAAGCTCATCATTATGTTTTAATTTTTATTTTATGCAGCAAGCAATTTTTTTGGGAGTTGGGTTGTACAATAGGCTCCTCCCTCTCAGTCTTTTTCTATTTGTGCAAACTGTCACAAATACAAGAAGTCTCAGCCTGGTGTTCTTGCACTGCACTTTGCTCCAACAGTCTCCACCTGCTGGCCATTGAAAAGAATGCTGACCAGCGAGCAATGTCCATCTTTTATATACAGTCTCTCTGCGCTCTTGGCAAACCCTTTAAACTGTCCGTGTTTTTAGCAATCCAAATACTTTATTTCAGTAAAATTATTTAATTAACTCTTCAATTTTAACTTTCCTGTTCAGTAAACTGTACTCAATTATTTGCTTGTGATATCCTGCCTGTTCTTCCCTCTGTGGCGTGTGAACCGCTGGCCGGGAGCATCTACAGCAGACGTTTACCAATCAGTTTGTTTATTTGAGTAATTTCACTGGGATTCGTTGACAGTGATGAAAATAAAGTTCCAGAGTGATGCCAGGCTTTTTTTATTTAAAACTAAACATACACTTAAATCATATGGAGCCCTTTGACTGTTCTGCAGCTCTCACTGACACACGTTTCTGCCTGATTTAGTCCTTTTATAGAAGGTTTCACAGTTTGTTCCAAGTCAGCTCTCTGAGTCATTTGGTTTGGAAAAGTTTGAACTGAAACGCTGCAGCAGCACTGAGTTGGAACAACTGCCCACCGCCTGTCATGCTTGTTGTGTTGACTTTTCTTTGTGAAGCTGTGAGTAAGACTCGTCTCTGTCCCTTGTTTGCTTCGGC
>JAVDPK010006867.1:0-18727 GCA_034780415.1 Cichlasoma orientale
AGAGGCTCCCACATGATCATGTGTAAATCTTTGATTCTGATGCTTCGATATTAAATGTTCTATTTTTCTAATTTAAGTGTTTCAGGTGTTCTCCTTCACAATAAAACGAACGCGTTAACAGAATCACAAAGATGCTTCAGGGGGGATTTAACAACAATGATGGATCTGTGAAAGATAAAGAAGGAAATGTTATCTCAAGCGAAGCTGAGAAGGTCGCCTGGTGGAAAGAACACTTCCAGCACATTCTGAACAGACCTGATCCATCAGTAGTTGCAGAGATAGTTCCATCAGAAGAGGACCTAATCATGAACATAGAGCCTCCAACCCTAGAGGAGGTTAAGCCAGCCATCAAGGCAATAAAGAATGGGAAAGCACCAAGCATGGACCATGTGACAGTGGACATGTTGAAGGCAGCTGCTAAATAAGATCTTCAGAGACATCTAGGAGAAGGAGACTGTGCAAGAAGACTGGAAGATTGGACTGATTGTCAAAATTCCCAAGAAAGGAGATATTGCAGATTGTAATAACTGGTCTCTACTCTGACCCCCTCCCGAACAGCTACACTCCTCACCCTATCTCTAAGAGAGAGGCCAGCCATGCTTCGAAGGAAACTCATTTCAGCCGCTTGTATTCGCAATCTTATTCTTTTGGTCACTACCCAAAGCTCGTGGCCATAGGTGAGGGTAGGAACGTAAATCAACAGCTTCACTTTTACACTCAGCTGCCTCTTCACCACAACAGACCGGTGCAGCATCCGCATCACTGCAGACGTAGCCCCAATCTGTCGATCTCCCTTCTCCCGTCACTCGTGAACAAGATCCTGAGATTCTTGAACTCCTCCACCTGGGGCAGGAACTCATCCCTGAGCCGGAGAGAGCACTCCACCCTTTTCTGGCTAAGGACCATGACTGGTAGACTGGTTGGGCAAACTCCCACGCACACTCGAATATCCTCGAGAGGATAAAGAGCTGGTCCAGCATTCCACCACCAGGACAAAAACCGCAATGTTCCTCTTGGATCTGAGGTTCAACTAATGGGCAGACCCTCCTTTCCAGCACCCTGGCATAGACCTTACCGGGGAGGCTGCCAATCCAGTTGCACTGCCTCAGATCTCCACGCAATGTTGCAGAGGCATGTCAACCAAGACAGCCCTACAACATCCAGAGCCTTAAGGAACTCATGGCAAATCTCATCCACCCCAGGGGCCCTGCCACCAAGGAGTTGTTTAACCACTTCAATGACCTCACCACCCTGTGATGGATGAGTCATCCCCCCATCCCCAGACTCTGCTTCCACTACAGAAGGCGTGTCAGTGGGATTCAGGAGGTCTTGAAAGTATTCCTTCCACCACCCGACTATAGCCTCAGTTGAAGTCAGCAGCACTCCACCCGCACTGAAAACCGTGTGAGTGGCGCACCACTTCCCCCTGCTGAGTCATCTGACGGTTTACCAGAATCGCTTCGATGCTGTCCAAAAGTTTTTTCCATAGCCTCATCGAAAAGTTTTTGCTTCAGCCACTGCCCGAGCCGGGTTCCGCTTGGCCTGCCGATACCTGTCAGCTGCCTCTGGAGTCCAACAGGCTAACCAAGCCCAATAAGACTCCTTCTTCAGCTTGATGGCTCCCTTCACCTCCGGTGACCACCATCTGGTTTGTGGGTTACCACCACGACAGGCACCAACCACCTTGCAGCCACAGCTGTGAGCAGCTTCCTCAACAATGGAGGTGCGGAACATGGTCCATTCAGACTCAATGTCCTCAGCCTCCCTTGGAATGCTGTCAAAGTTCTGCCGGAGGTGGGAATTGAAGATCTTGCGGACTAGGGCTTCTGCCAGGCGTTCCCAGCGCACCCTCACAACATGTTTAGGTGCGCCAAGTCTGTCCAGCATCTTCCCCCGCCACCTGAGCCAACTCACCACCAGGTGATCGGCTGACAGCTCAGCTTCTCTCTTCACCCGAGTGTCCAGAACAGCCGCAGAACAGAAAAGAATTCTGAACATCTTTTGGCCAAATACCATTTCCAATGCTCAACTACACCGAAGAACTTCCACAAAATCGATTACACAAGAAGTTCAGATGTGCCAGTGGAGAAGGATTGGACATGTGTTGTGCATGCTGTCAGTGTAACTGCAGTGAGTAGCCCTCAGATGGACTTCAGATGGCTGGCAAAATAGGGGCAGACCAAAAGAGACTTGGTGGAGGACAGTGGAGAAGGAGATGAGTGCGCTTCAGGTGGTGAGCTCTGGTGACATCTTATGCACATCTATACGTGAAGAGGATTAGTAGTAGTAGTAGCAGTAGTAGTAGTAGTAGGTCAAGCTTAGAGAACACTGTGGCTCTGCAGTGGCTCAAAAGCTGACATTATCAGTGGCAAGGGATGCTTATTCTTAACTGTAATAGGTTTAGATCTATAAAATATATATAATGATGTAATATTTTGTCTTTTTTCTCAAATAAACAAAACAAAAACAATAACCACCCACCGGGGAAGATGAGGATATACTTTTCTATGACTAGTTGTTGAGCTCCAGACAGGTTGTACAAACCTAGGAAGTGGTGCCCCTGTAAGGAGGGCAATGGCACAGTCATAAGGATGATGTGGGGGTAAGGATAAAGCTCTTTCCTTAATGAAAATGGCTCCCAGGTTGTGAGAGTGCTCAGGGACAAGCGAGAGATAGGTGAAGAGAGAATATGTTCCCTTTGGCTCTTGTGTGTAGGTGGAATTGCTGACTGCAGGCAGTGGGAAGAACAGTATGAGTGCCAGCTTTCTACACATAATCACATAAATTAATTCATGGTGGTTACCTACATTGGATTGACTGATGTGTGATTGCAGTGAGGGACTGACCATTTATAGCAGAATCCACCATGAGTGAATGGAGAGGTTGCACCAGAATTTTGAGCTGCTTTCCCAGTTGGTCATGAATCAAGCTTTGTTCAGCTCTGGAATTTAGAAGAGCTTAAAAAGAGAGCTCATGTTGAGCATGGCAGATAGTAGCTGACAAATGCATGCAGGGCTGTTTGTCTTTGGGGAGAGTCCCACCCACCAGTATCCTCATGGCTACTGGCGGGCATTGAGTCTTGGGCTGCATGGGCCAGGAGGCAAGGAAATGACCTTATGGTTCTTTTCCTCCTCCATTCTTCTGAACTTGGCCCATTCAAGCTGCATCACCTCCCCTGAGGTGTCAAATGGAGAGCTCGAAGCATTAGCAACGGAAGAAGAAAGCAGTGACAGTTGGGGAATGAAACCTGGAAGTGGCTCATGGCTGGCATTTTGATTGGATGTGTAGTCCTTTTCTATGCCTCACTCCCAGAGGCTATGATCAATGCAGGTAGCAAGGGCCACTAATTCCTTATTTGTTCACAGATAGAATTATAGGTCACCCTTCTAAGAGCCTTTTCCTCTCAACCAGTCTCTGCTGCCATTACTCTAAATTCAGTGGCATCGCCCTGATATATCGCTGATTTAGAGAGGTTGCTTCCTCCTCACAAAGATTTAACAATTGTTTTGAAGCTTTTGAGAAATTCTGGGCATGAAACAGATTCAGTGGGATTGGTGCATAGATATGGTTCTGCCCACTTGAGAACCTGGCCCCACCACAGTGCAATGATATGGGAAATTTTAGTGATATATTTAGATATACAGATATAATAATTATTAATTATTGAAAGCCAGAGGATAGCATTGAAACTGTGAACTGCATTGGAGCAAAAGCCCACCACAGCGGCCCAGCTCCTCACCGAAAGGCTCAGGAGAGCCTTAGAGCCTCAGAATTCGCCTATAGAAATCTTATAGAGGTCTTCTTGTAAAAGCAAATATGTTTTGTACAACAGTGCATTCGAATCATCATTCTGATTGCAAAAACTGCCAGACATGACAGGCTTAAAAAAAAAAAAAAAAGGCTCAGGAGAGGGGGGAACAGGATCGCAAGTGGGCGGCTGAGAACTGGCAGCTGGTGTGAGGTCAACTGACCCAAGCTGTGGTTTCATGAGTCGGAGAAAGCGTTCCTTTAGAATGGATAACGTGACGTGTTTCCCAGTTGCTCACCCTGCTGATCTGTTTCACAAAACAGTTCAAAGAGGGAATTCAGTACCTTTTCATGTTCAACTAAGGCTACGTTCACACTGCAGCCTGAAGTGACCCAATTCCAATTTTTTTGCCCTAATGCGACCTGTATCCGATCTTTCCATGACAGTCTTAACACATTTTTTCCAATGCGACCTGAATGTGTACGGCCGGGCCGCATTGATCCGACCTGCAAGTCATTGATACTCGACAAACGTCACTATTCTGCGTCCCGCGTTATGTGGACGCGCGAAGGAAAACAAGCTTACTATGTTCTCTTTGAGGTTGTGGTTTTTATCTGTTATAATAAAAAAAGAAAAAAAAGAAAAGCTTACTTCCGTAAACACTGAGCACGCTCGCGCCGCGTGACATCATCGCGTCCTCTACTGCGCATGCGGGACACTTTCAGGTTGGTCTGCATTTCAAACACAGATCACATCCAAGTCGCATATTTTTGGAAATGTGAATGACCACGCAAAAAAAATTGGATTTCCCAAAAAATCGGATTTGGGTCACTTCAGGCTGCAGTGTGAACGTAGCCTAAGCTTCTTAACCTAAAACAGTTACTTGCACAGCTGGTGAGTCTGCTGTGTCTATGTTCTGGCCAGGTAGTTTATAGTTTAGTAATGGCAGAAGACAGAAAGCAGACTCAAACAACTTTACTATGAACAGGTTTAATAACAGAGGGTGGTGGAAAAACAGAGACAGCAATCTGGTATGACTAAAAGAGGAGCCAAAAAGTATTAGCAATGACTGACAGGGAGTAGGCAAATGCAAAGGCTCTGTGTGACTGAGGAGCGAGGTGATGGATAATAGCTGAGGGAGGGTCTGTAGGCAAGCAGGCTGAATTCTGTGAGTGGTGAGGTTTTGGTGGTGGAGAGTGGGCAGGCAGGAGTGTTGCAGGTAAATACTGATATCCACATTGTATTTCCAGGCGTGGATTGTTGGATCTGGCTGCGGCACATATACTTCAAATAGAATTGCTGGTAAGTGTCTTGATGTGGGTGACAGGTATACCAGGCTAACAACCAGCAAGCAGAAAGGAGAGACTTTTTACAAAACAAGCCATCGAGGAATACAAACTACAAACTAAGAGGCAGATTTAGCACCGTAGGGGATGGGATGATTTGGCAGAGGATCACAGCCACTGGCAGTCCTTAGATACACAAACTTGATGATAATGGACTGCAGGTGTGCAAAATCATCCTGGGAAAATGCCACTCCACCTATTGGTAGTTACGCGGGATTCACCCACATCACCACCTGAAAGCCAAAAGAAAAACACATCACCCCAGCTTGCTCCAATCCTCACACTTATTTTACAACTTTAAAGTGCATGAACTAAAATTGAATGAAATTTTAGTTCACATGCTTTAAAGCTTGGTATTCTAGAAGCTTTAATGAGCTTGGTATTTTCTGTAGTAGCTTGTTAACAGTAGTGTAAACACACCTCACCCTCAGCTCTGCATTACTCAAGGAAAGATACGGTCTGTTGCAGGCTTATTTCTTCATGCAGTCTATTACAACAACTACTGTTAATTCCCACATAACTATTTAAATGTCAGACTGTATAATCATTTTGGAGGCTGTTGTTACTAGTGCTTTAACTGGTGTGGACAAAATATTTGTTAGAACACACATCAACAACCAAGATGGATATAGATAGGTTTGGCACACTCCTTGATGACAGCAGTTAAAACACTTGCACAAAATATAGACATCAAGCAAAATAATCAAATACCCGAAGGTGCCATTCAGCCATAACCTCAGACGGCATATAAAAGATAGATGTAGCCACCATGATGTCACTCATTGGTTTGCCAGTTCTTTGCTTTTTGAATCAGATATCATGAAGAAATTAGAAAAATAATACTGAATTCATTGTCTCTGGCTGGCAGCTTCTGGCAAATTGTACAATTGTACAAATTTACTCTATGAATTGTTGCTGTGAGTCAATCAGCATACTTTAAATATTAATTTTTATGACTGAATTTCAACCAAATTATGCAAAATGTGAATATTTTATTCTTCAGCGGTAGAGCATTGTTCCAGTGCACTCTGGAAGTGAATGGAGTAGTTCTTATATAGTGCTTTTCTATTCTAATTGAGCACTCAGAGTGTTTTATAAAACACGTTTGCAGTCACCCATTCATATACGCATTCATACAAGCACTTTTTTCTACATCTAAGTGCTTTCTAGCTAACATCTGCAACACTCTGATGAACTCATTGGGAGCAACTCAGGGTTCAATATCTTGCCCAAGAATATTTTGGCCTGCAGACTGGAGCAGCCAGGGACTGAACCACCAACGATTAGTTGATCTACCTCCTGAGACACAGGCTAGCACTGCACCTACAGTATGACATTAAGTGTAGTGCTTAGCCACAGCCAAACACCACACCTATGACATTATCCTAATAGGATTCGTGAGTCCTCTAGGGTCTGCTCGGGTCCCAGTGACATATATTTCATCATCGTTTGGTTAGTGCAAACGTATGTGTGGAAACCCGTGAAATCGTCCATGGAGAATTTACAATATAATGCAAAAACTACACATACTCTCCAGGTGGTGGACTTCAAGTGGATGTCAAAGAACATCCACTTGAACAGGAATGACTACTTGTCTACTGTCCGTGTAATAAGTATAATCCAGAATTTAGAGTGCAGGCTTAGTAGAATGTAGGTAGAATGGGAGGCAGAGACTTCAGCTACAGACTCTCTACATTTAATACCAGGCGTCAAACTTTCCATTTTGATAAAGCTTATACAACCATTGCTACTGTTATGCTACTATAGACTCAAACTTGTTTTCTTGTACTGTGTGTCTTTTTGCATAGGTAATTGCCAATGGAGAGCCTACAAACAGGTTTTCAACACTCTGCAGGTAACCTGGCTGTCCATAATTCCCTATGGTCTGCCAGCACTGCCGGTGGAGAACCATACTCAGGCCTTCAGGCTGCTGAGGGACTTCCCATGATGTACCGGGCACTTCTCCTTCACTCCCCTGTTTTCATTCCCCATGTGATTAAATACCACTATTGCATGCCATTAACTTTTGCCTGCCCACTCACATAGTTGTGAATGGGTGCTACATTTATGAACTTAAACTGAATTAAATGACACAACTAGATTTCTTTCTACAACCAGAGAAACAGCTGGTCATTAGACCTCATGCAGATTTAAAACACTTGCACACTTTTTGATCTTCTTGCTCAGCTGCTCTACAGGACAAGCATACTCATTAACCTGTCTATGTTCACCCCTCTCCTATCAGAGTGGGAGGGACGATTACATAACAACCATATTGGTTGTACTGTGTGTGTGATAATTATTCCAGGATTGGATGAGAATCTCATAGCACATAGTAGTAGTGGTGAGCCAGATCTGCCAACATAACGAATAATCAAGTAAAACAATAGATTTAAGCTCATATTCTATTTTGAAACTTCTCTTTTCAAACAGCCATGATAGATTAGAAGTTGTCCTCGTACATCTTCTTTGGTGTAAAAGACAAACACTGTCAGGAGTGAGTGTCTGACTCTTTGTGTTTGTGACTGACCTGCTGTCTGCACCTAGCCAGCCCTGAGAGCAAGGAGCTGCTTCTGTTTTAATTGGAGTGTGACTAGAAATATACAGAGAGCTGTGGGGGAGGGAGGCTGTGGGAGGGTGATGCTTGTCCATCAATGCCCCCCACACATGCACACACACACTCCCTGCTGTGGACCCCTGTGTCTGCTGCCCAGCCTGTCAACCTGAGAGAAGGGAAGGAGGGAGAGGGGACTGGAGTGCTGAAGTGAGGTATAGGCAGACATTTTCTCAGGAATGCTGGGAGCTATCAGAAGTGACATGTAACCGTATCTGCTGTCAGATCTCAGACTTTATCTTTGCTCCGCTGTTGACTGCTCCTTCAGTATGCTGATGTATCCTGTCTGAACCTGAGAGCCTTGTATGGGAGCTGATCTACTTGCTTGCACTAGGAGTACATTAGGAGTAAGCCAGTATACTCCTAGTGCCAGTCCCAAGCAAGCCCAGATAAATGAGGTTTGCATCAGGAAGGGCATCCGGTGTAAAATCTTTGCCAAATTAAACATGCAGATAATCAAGAATGGCGTGTCCATTTCAGGGCCCAGGTTAACAACCTCTGGTGCTGTTGGCCAAGAGGGTGCTGGTGGAAACTGTGCTACTGCTGGCCATGACAAAGGAAGAGCAAAGGCATGTTTGGAGGCAGTGAGGGCAAGGAAAGACAGGAGTTTGGAGGTGAGCGTAGGGACTATGACTGCTAACAGAGGAGAATTTTAACGATAGGGTGAGATGGAGGCAGATGAGCTGCTGTGCCACCCCTAAAAGGAGAATCTGAAAGAAAAAGGAAAGGAGAAACTCCTCAATCAAAATTAATTCTGGAATCAATTTGCCTTTTTTGTCCATGCAAGCAGCTTGGTTATTAGCTTAGTGGTTTGACTCTTTGATCCAGACTCAAAAATCTTGACACCTGTTGAAATTTGCTAAAAGCATTCATGTTCTAATTGGTAATTTGGTAAATTTTGACAACGGTTATGTTTTTATTAATGGCCAGATTGCCATGCAACTTCCTTTGGATATTCACACACTCAATGAATTTTCATCTGGCACCACCATCAGGTCCAAATTTACATTTGTTTTAGTTTGATTTATGACCAAGTGCCAGAACTAACATTTCCATGAGCTCTAGCACCACTTTGTGTTTAGTGCTAATTAGCTAATTAGTACATGTTAGCATGATAACTGAGACACTATAGTTGTTAAACAGTTGGCAGATGTTTACAGATGTTTAGCTTCTTTAAAGTGGGGCTTGAGGTATTTATCCAAGTATTACCTAAAGTAATATGTAATACTTACCAAAATGAATGTTGACAGCAGTCAGTATGCCAACAATTTGGAGAAAGAAATAAGAGTAGCAGTAGGAAACTAAGCAATGTACTGTTTTGGATAGAATAAATTATATTAAACAAAACAAATAAAAACAAAACAAAAAAGAAAAGCAAAAAAAAGTGTATGTAAGCATTTTCACTGCTTTACTGTTCAGTCAAACAAGACTTTCCAAAAGACAAATGAAACTATTGCATAACTCTCTTTCTAACTCTCTCTCTTCAAAGCCATCAGACTTCATTGATTAAAACAGTAACTGCTGATCTTGCAAAATATTAAAAATGCTGTTATTAGCTTCCTGTGTTGGTAATCTTGCCTCCATTTCCAAACTGGGCTCCATTTACTGTACACTGACTATGGAGAAGTAGCTTGTAAAATCCCTCTTCAAAGAAACTGATTTATACTTTTAGACATGAGCTTTCTAGCAGTGGAATTATGTGTTGTCAATAAGAACAGCTTCAAACAGCCACCAGAATGGTTATAGACTGTAATTTAATAGCTATGACTTAATTTACTATCAGAATTGATTTATTTTCTACCAATGGACTTTCAGCATTTAAAATATCCTGATTTTATGATATTTCCACTTAAGCAATATAAACATTGTTTAAATTGTTTAAGTGGAAATGTTTTATTTAATGTTTATCTTAAAAAACAGCTTAACTCAATTACAGAGTGATTAAAAAGCAATTATTCATTTCATAATAGTATGCTAATGTCTATTTGAGGGTTCACTGTCATCATCCTATTAGATCATGCACCCATGGCCCAACTGAATGTGCTAATGGCATTACTGCAAACGTCTTTGACCCCCACAGCTGTTTACCTTCCACTCAACCAAACAAGATCAAACGTTGTTATCAGAGCACCCTTAGAAGGAGACCCCTTGACCAACAGCAAGTGAGATCTGGCCTTCTGATTGCAGTAATGCTACTCAGTTAGGGCCTAATGGAGACAATTATTAGCTGATATGGGAGGTTAGCTCTTATTGCAGCCCCAATAATAGGTCCTGTAGCGGCTTGCTCAGGGCTTTATGCCAGGCTTCACACATCAGCAGAAATAAGAGACATGCTTGTGTTTTTTTGTTGTTGTTTTTTTTTTGTCTGTAAGTGCTGTGTTTGAAAGTGTCATGTTACAGTGATCCCTCCATGACCACCTGACCTTATCCCCTCCTCCTGGGGACACTTATTGCTGTTACTCTGGGAAGAAGCTGGTTTGCTAAGCAGTATTTCAATAATTCCACAGAGCAGAGTTTAGATGGGGTTTACTTGAGGTTGCTTTTTTGCTACTAATTTAATTTATAACTATTAATAACCAGGAAGTTCTCCAACTAAGCAATAATATCAAGAGTTCATTCCTAAATGTGTGAAAAAGATATAGAAAACAACCTAAGACTTCCCTATTCCCTTCAATTGTAAATATATGGTTCATACATAAGTTATACAGTAAGGTTCATAATTAGTTGGACAGTTTCTATTAGACAGAGAGCAGGGTAAAAAAAAGGCATTTTCTTGTTTTGATCACTACTACTACCACACAATGGCAATTTTTGTCCTCTTGATTGAAGTAACACCAGGCTTTGTTTGCTGAGGTCATTATTTGTAAAGAACTTGTGACTGATGACATTCTGAGAGGCCCTGCGCATTTGTCTGCAGGAGCAGAGTTAGCAGGGCTGAAGACTGCATGGGCCATCACTGGCTGTGAAAGAGTCACTGAGGAGAACATACAGCCAGTAGAAGCTAGATCTGAGATGAGATTAACAAGGGTCGATGCCTGCCTTCATGGAGGTCACAGCCAGGTAAAAGGGCAGTGTGTCACAGTATTGCAGGATAGAGGAACCAAAAACAATAGGATACAGGGAGCAGGAGAGTTTAGAGCGCAGGGATGATAGTTCAGGGGATCTAACTGGCCACAGCACAAGGCAGAGGATATGGAGCAGCTCTGGGGTCTGGCCTGGAAGCTGAGCAGGAGGTCTGTGATAGAGGAGATGAAGACCCTCTAGTGGCTGTTGGGGAGGCTGTAGACAGAGGTGGCGAATACGCTCCTGTGGCTGGACAGGAGCCCAGAGGTGACAGAGTCCCTCCGAATGTTTGGCTGTCAGCCAGCATTGGCAGAGGCAGTGGCGGTCCTTGCCTGTTTGGCGCCCTGGGCGAGCAACCCCCCCCCCCCCCACACACACACACACACACTCAGAATTTCTTTTACATTTTTTTAACTGTAATACTGGGTAAATTTAAAGTATAACACACAAATAAAAAAATAAATAATGTAGAAATAAATACAAAAAATAAATAAAATAAAGATATTACTGTAAACAAACATATCAAGACAAAAACAAACTGTAATACTGTGTAAGTTAAAAGTATAAAATACAAATAAAAAATAAATACTGTAGAAATAAATACAATAAAAAATAAATAAAATAATAAAATAAAAATAAGGCATTGTTAAATTGAAAATAAATTAAAAATTCTAAATTAAAAGACTACATCACAAAATCATTCCCTTTAGCAATTATAGTGGCTCATTATTACTTTTCCATGCTGTTTGTTTAGTTTAAGAAGAATTTCAATCTTCAAAACGGTAATTATTTTTTGCTGTTAACCAAATATGTTGTCCTAAGCAGCTAAACATAACCAGTTAGATTCTTATGTTAGTAAAAAGTCTATCTTACAGCAGGCTACAGCCTACATAACACATTTCACGCAACAAGAAATGACACAGCTTCTGCTTACCTTTATCATTTGCTCGTTTCTTTTCTTCTTTTCTCTATTTCCTAAACTGCGCACCTGATGGCTTTGACCTTTTCCTTTCCATCTTCCATAATTCGTACTGAAGCGTAATAGGTTATCACCGGCGCCCATCCCCAGGGGTGCCAGATCTGACTGACAATTGCAGCCCAACACAACAAAACCTCCATTGAAACTCATGTTAATAGCACCAGGTATGATATATATTTAAATATACACAGCTTTGGGTGGGTTGTTAAACTTTTGGCTGCTTTTCACCATATTTGGTAGGTTTTGCTGCCCCAGATGAGATGCCGCCCTGGGCGGCTGCCCATGTCGCCCATATCAGAAACCGCCACTGAGCAGAGGAATGGTAAATGGACTGGGTCTTATATAGTGCTTTTCTGCTCTACACAAGTACTCAAAGTGCTTTATACAGCATGTCTTAATCACCAAGTCACATTGCACATTCATACAAGCACTTTCCACATCTAAATGCTTTCTATCAAACATTTACTCACAATCAGGCCCAGGTTCCATCCTGTTTGAAGGCAGCCACCATCATCCTGGTACCGAAAAGAAACATCATCTCAAGCCTCAAGGACTACAGACCTGTGGCACTGACGTCTGTGGTCGCAAAGTGCTTCGAAAGACTCGTCCTCCTACAGACCAAACCAATCCACAGAAGAATCCATCAGCACCACACGCCACACCGCCCTATCCCACCTAGAGCTCCCAGGCACTTATGTCAGGCTTCTTCTGTTCGTTGACTACAGCTCAGCGTTCAATACCATCATCCCGACATCCTAATTGAGAAGCTGGGTACCCTAAACTTCTCCCTCAAATCTGTTCCTGGATCAAGGACTTCTAAGCGCATCGCTGTTCTCGCGACGGATCCCTCATTGCTGCACATGGTGTGACCATACCATCGAAGTCTGGCCTATCTATCTATCTCAGCAGGTATATCTATCATTCACATGCATCAAGAAACTGTAAACTGTACAAATTCAAGAAGCTTTTACCTTTTAAATATAACTTATTTTCTTCTCTCCTGTCTTGTTTTTCTTACATCTTTATCCATCTCTGAGAAAAGTTATCACTCATTCTTTTCTTCCCCTGGGAAATACAGCAGCTAGCAGACACACTGTGTGACAAACTGCACACAGTTTGTGTGTTTGCTGATATTTTTCCTTCGTTACTTGCCACATCTGGTGTATACCCATAACCATATCCATATCCATACCCTTTCTCTCAGAGACAACTTTATAAAGAGGTATTCCAATCTATGTATTACAACCTTGTTAATTCCAAGGAAATTTAATAATGATGGTGAACTGTGATTTACTTCAGCATGGTGTTCTGCGGCTGCATTATTAATCAGTATTATGCTCAGATCTCATTTGCTTAAGGTTTTTTTGGTTAACCGCATTGACTGGGTAAACCATTGACTGAAGTCTGTGATGTTCTGCACTGTTTTGTTTTTTTTTGTTTGTTTGTTTTTTGTTTTTGAAAAGCTATCAGGCTAATCGCAGCACTTGTTAACAGTTAAAAATCATTGTGTCCATTTAAGTTACGTTGAAACCTCTTTGTGAGGTATAAGCCAAAGGCAAAGGACAATATCCTGAGTGATGTGCCTGTTTATTTAAGGTAAGTACCCTTATCTCCATTGCAAATTTGATAATAATGCAGTTATGACAAATGGCTAAACATAGTACCTTTAATGGTATCCTTTAGCTGGTTTTCTTTCATCAGTGATAGGCAGCAACAGAGTCACGAAAGCTGGCTGGAAATACCAGGCATGCTATTGTGTCACTGGCTGGTGTGGGTGTTGCTGTCACCAGCCGCCAATTTGGAAGGGCACCACTTGTCTTGCCATTGGTCTGGTGGCTGTTGTTTGATGGGGACCGGGGAGGGGTGGGCTTTGTAGGGTGACAGAAAATAGAAAATGGAAAATTCCTGTGTGAAGTGCAGTCGTTGATCAGGTGTGAACTGCACAGCAGAGATCAGAGAAGGAATGGGCGGAGGGAGCAGACAGCTGCTGCAGCTCCACACAAAGCCCTTCCACTACAGGATACCAGCTGGCACTGGGGCCCAGGTTCTCTCACTCTCACCACAACAGTAGAACAGCCAGGCTGCTAGTAGAAGGAGGACTGTGTACAGATGGATGAATGCATGGCATTTCATTATTAAAATAATGTTGCATATTAAATATATAATTTAATATAATTTTAATAATGACATAACTAGTAGGGCATAAGAGCACTCAAAACATGTAAGCAATCTCTCTATTGTAGCTAAGAACATCTGTGACCTGGAAATGACCCGCGATACAATGCTGATTCATATGTCACTGGCATAAGAATCAGCCCTTACAACTTGCAACTCCTTTTTTCAGATCAAGTCACATATATCTTTGGTCTGGATTAAACTCCAGAAGAGATGCAGAATTGAACAGGCACGCCAATAAATCTTTTACATTATAGAACTGTTTGGTGGTAAATATGCTTTATAATTACAATGATATTATCATCTAGATAGCACATTTTTGTCTAATGTGGGTTATTTTTTGCACTTACAGTATAGTTACACCACTGACGTTTTTGGAGGGCCTCATGCGGCCCAAAATATCATGGCACAACCGATATCTGACCCATGTAGGATTTAGCTGTAGCTGATTTGAGGCAGACAGTGTCATGTTCATTGGGTTTTTTGCCTTCTTTTGACATCATAATCTCAAGAATGAGTGGACTCAATAGGAAGACCCAGAAGACCAATGCAAGTTTAACTATTTTATTGAAACCAGCAAAGAATATTGTCCAGATATTAAAGACTGAAGTAGTGGAGAGTGTGCAGGCAGGTGAGTTTTCCAAGGTGAGTATTGACAAGGGATTGCCAGCTTTTGGTGTACAGGTAAGTCCAGCTAGAAGCAAGCAGTTTTGATGACTTTCTCCAGGTTTCACAAGACTTGAAACCAGCCAAACCCTGCACACTGGGGAAAACTACGAGTGGAGACAAGAGAAGAAGGTCAGGTAAAAGAAGGCACTGACAAAATAAGTCACAAGTTAGAAAGCCTGGTCACCACCCAAGGGTTACAACAACCTAGCAAAGAGTGGATATTTCAGTTGGCCTCAAACCAGTGGAGTGATGAGCAAACAACAGGTTGGATCAGAAAGTAGGGCAGCCCTGCCCAAGGGTACAACAGCACAAAATGCCCAAAACTGCACCTGAACATGGGAGAGAGAATGGGAGAATGTTTTATTTTGTGAGTTTCTAAAATTTCAAATCTTCCTCTAAGATGGAAAAAAATGAAGTTTTGTAAGTTACTGCAGGGCCTGGTTGATCTTGTTTTGGAGTGTACAGTACCAGTCAAATGTCAAACACTAACCAATTCATATGAATGGGTGAGTGTGTACACATTTTTAACTGGTACTGTATCTATAGTGAAATAGAACTGTCTTACTCTTTGACTCAGAAGCTGGTTCTATGCGTTAAGATAAGATCTGCTCAGTTCTGTGTCCCTTGACTGTGGACCTAAGGCACAAACTCTTGGGAACCAGTCTGGACTGTCTGCATCTCAGGTTAAAACGGAGATGATTCCTATAGTCGGTTAGCTTTCTTGATACCCTTTCATACTCCCTCCCTTTTGTTGTTCCTTCCAAATGGCTACGCATTATGTCTGTGTAGGGTTTCAGTCATCCAGGTCTTAGTAGTCTTGAGAGCTTGAAACAAAGGCAACTGGACTTCTTTAGGTTTGTGAAGATGTTTCACTTCTCACCCAAGAGGCTCCTTCAGTTCTACAACAACTGGAGTAGAGTCGCAGTTGATAAACCTCATGTGCCAGGTAATAATTTTCTCAGTAGATTTTACTGTCACACTTTATTTCTAAGTCCTCCTTATCTTTAGTGTATAAAATTTTGACTAAAATAAGCTGGCTTTGTAAGAAAGATCATCTGTACTCTGTAACTGTTAGTTTTCTTATTGTGGGGTTTAAGTCTGGGATTTGGGTGGGCTACCCAGTAGTAGCTAGAAACTTGACCTGAAAGCACTTCACTGCTTGCTTGTTGTGTCCTTCAGGTTATTGTTAAGCTCAGATGTGAGATGTCTTCATGTTCTCCAATCATTGCGCTATTGAGCCTATGTTGTTGCCATCTGATCACTCTCCCTGTTTCTGACTCTGGGAAGCGTCCCCATAGCATGATGGCAGTACCACCATGCTTCACAATCAGCATACAGGTGATAAGCAGTTCTTGAATTCTTGAATTCTGCTCAAAGAATTGATTTTTTTCCTCATTAGATTAGAAAGTAAATGACCAACTCTAAGTAGACTTTTACTCTCAGTGGCTTCTGTCTAGCTACACACCAATAAGGCATTGTTGAGGAAGCACAGCTGAGGTAATCATGCTATCTATGAAACTCAGTTAGAAGGACTGTTAAGTTCTTGGTCACCACCATGACCAAGAACTTTCTTGCTTAGTTGTTCTGACTTGATGCTTGGATTGTGGGACCCTGTGCACACAGATGTGTGCCTTTGTGAACTATTTAAGCGACAGGTGTACACACCTTTCAAAGATTTAAAATGACATGACTAGAAGTTAGAGCTGCAACAAATGGTCTGACAGTTTTTTTCTTTTAATACATTTACAAAAAGAAAAAAAAAAGATTTCACTGGATTATTGAGTGCAGATTCATTATAAATAAATACCAGTACTGAGTGACCCCCAGAAGGGTTTTTTTGAATAATATTATCAGTTTAACCATTTAAGTGAAAAGCTGAAATGTCAGTTACCATAGTGATGTGTACTTGAAAGAAGTGGCCTCCAGTAACACTGTGAGTTACTTTTGAGCAGGATATGTCCTTCAATGCACATATTAAGCAAATATGTAGGACTGCTTTTTTGCATTTGCCCAATATTTCTAAAATTAGAAACATGTTGATGCTGAAAAGCTAATTCATGCATTTATTACTTCTAGGCTGGAATATTGTAAATTCATTATTATCAGGCTGTCCTAAAAGCTCCCTGAAAAGCCTTCAGCTGATCCAAAATGCTGCAGCTAGAGTACTGACAGGGACTAGAAGAGAGAGCATATTTCTCCCATATTGACTTCTCTTTGTTGGCTTCCTGTTAAATCCAGAATAGAATTTAAAATTATTTTTGTTACACAATGTCTTGAATAGCCAGGGCCCATCTTATCTTAAAGACCTCATAGTACCATATTACCCCAATAGAGCACTTTGCTCTCAGACTGCTGGCATACTTGTGTTTCTTAGTATGCTTAACTGTATAATGGGAAGCAGAGCCTTCAGCTTTCAGGCCCCTCTTCTGTGGAACCAGCTCCCATTTTGGATTCGGGAGACAGACACCCTCTCGATTTATAAGAATAGACATAAAACTTAGATGAACATGAGATGAAAATCAGGAACTGTTGGAATGCTACTACACATGTAATCCCGGTGAAAGGGGCTACATGATGTACATCCACACTGACATCGAAACAACTCGTACCTCGATGTTCCAAGGAGTAACTGTTATCGCAACTAAAGATTGACAAGGTACAGCACAAATATAATAGCATTTGTGTTGTACCTTGTCAATCTCTAGTTGCGAAAGAACAAATATGCAAGAGGGGAGCCAGAACGACAGGTCTGGGGGGCAATATCATCATCCCCACACTCTGAGATTGGGTACCAAGCCCCAATAACAACTAGTATGCTGAATACCAGAGTAGCTGACCTGAAAGATAATATCATGGCTAAGCTAGAAACCTGGACCCTCCCTGAGGCCGACTACCAAGACTACGTGAAGTACCCTCTGAAAGTCTAGTTCGACCATCACTGAAACCAATCAGTTGATGTATACCAACCTTCAGATGCTTGGCTATAAAATAAGTTAGGGAAGGTAAAGGAAAGGAAGTTAGCCAGCTCTCAGAGTTGCAGAAAGGTGTGATAAAGAATGGGGTGCCTAAGAAATACAAAAGGTGGTCCATACCTGAGGCCTTAGAGACTGCCAAGGAAAGACTCACAGCCTTGGCTAACCACCTGAAGAGGTATACCAGAGAGATAGACGCCACAGAACCATCCAAGGCAGGGGTGGGCAATTCCAGGCCCCGAGGGCCAGTGTCCCTGCAGGTTTTAGATGTGTTCCTGATCCAACACACCTGAATCAAATGGCTGAATTACCTCCTCAGTATGCAGTCAAGTTCTCCAGAGTCCTGCTAATGACTTCTATATGTGATTCAAGTGTGTTGGATCAGGAACACATCTAAAACCTGCAGGACACTGACCCTCGGTGCCCACCCCTGATCCAAGGTGTACTCTCAGTGGCAGGGGAACAATATGAGAACAGCACAGATGGAGCAATACTGGAAGAGCATATGGGAGAAGGATGCAACACACAACACCAATGCTCAGTGGCTAGTGGATGTAAGAGCAGACCACAGCAACTTCCCTGAACTGGCTCCAGTGACCATCACAGTGGCAGACATCCAAGAAAGTGGTCACATATGAAGAGCTGGATAGCACCATGCCTTGACATGATTCACACCTACTAGCTAAAGAAACTAACTGCACTCCATGAGCGCCTGGCAGCACAAATTACCAACTGCTAAAGTTTAAGACACACCCAGAATGGCTGACTGAAAGCCGGACAGTCCTGATCCCATCTAACTAACGGCCAATAAGCACAATTGGCCGTTTCATGTTGTGCCTCAGCACAACATGAAAACGCCTGTCAGGCATCATAGCAGCTTATATGAGCAGGCACGTAGCACAATATATGAGCGGGGCATGGAAAGGAATTGGCAGAGATACCAGGGGAGCAAAACACCAGCTATTGCCACCCACCCCTCCCCTTCTTTATTACACCATAGACATTATAGCTAATGACACGTCACCAGTGGTGGACAGTAACAGAGTAAATTTACTTGAGCACTGTACTTAAGTAGATTTTTCATGTATCTGTACTTTACTTGAGTATTTATTTTTCTGACTACTTTTTACTTTTACTCCCTACATTTTTACACAAGTATCT
>JAVDPK010006888.1:0-18725 GCA_034780415.1 Cichlasoma orientale
AAAATTTTTGACACAACAGGAAGTTTAGAAATTGGTCTAAAATTGGACAACAAGGAAGCATCCAGGCCAGGTCGTTTGACACGAAACTGCTCACAACAAATTCTGTGATTTTTTTTCTTTGACACTTTGAGTCCCACGAGAAAACACCTTTATTTACATTAGAGGAAAGAAAATGTACACATCTCTACATCCCCAAAACAGGGCAACTCACATCAAAGCAATCTAGGCGGCTAAATACTACAACAGGCCAGAGGAATAAAGCAGAGAAGAGCCAGTAAGTGGTCACCTACCCAGCTGGTCTGTTGATAGCTGTGAGTTTCGGGTTGCTGTCTCTGGTCGAGTGTGGGGACTTGGTTGACCTTTCTGAGTAGACAGTGTGCATAGCCTCCTGACCTGACACAGTCTTGAATCTGCACGATTACTCAAGCTGTCTCACGCTTCTTTTTAATAATGTGAAAGGAGACGGCACGTTACAGTACTGCTGCTGCTGCTGCTGTTGGTGCCGGTCCACTGCGGCCCCTGTGTGTGCGTGCAGATGTCACTCAGGAGTTCAGCATTTTCAAATTAGAGCATGACAGTTTTATGGGTTACGCCTGCTGAATTCTGCACACTTTTAATTACAACTCAGCTCAGTTTTTTGACACCTTTAGAGAAAAAACCCAGAAGCTTTTATTAAAAATGTACGAATATGTTAAATCCCACCTCAGGCTACTCCCTCCTGCTAATAATTGTAGTTATGTTTTCTTATTTGAAGTGAGCTTAATGCATCTTCCTAATGAAGCAGGTTCACAGCTAATGTCACAGTCACAACCATCTGGATGTTATAGAGCATCAAAGGAGTGGAAAAAACATAAACCGTCCCAGGCAGTTGTTTAGTGGCATCCAGTATTTTGCAGATTCTGTCCTCTCACATATTAAAATGATTCCCAGTATATTTTTCTCTCTTTCAAAAGCTTGTTTTTTTTTTACATTACTCAGCAAAGGAAGTCGTAAACTGGATGCTCATTTACTTACGAGAGCCGACTTCTGAAGCGGGACTTTGCTCTGTGCTGGTGAGGGCTGCGTCACTCCTCCTGTCTTTTGTAAGGGAGTCGTTCCTCAGTGAACAGTTTTTGCAGAGTAATGAAATAAATAACTCAGGCAGCACAGCGTCCCGCATTGCCGGCAAAGTGCAGCACCAGTCAGGTGCCTGCACGGCGCCTCCCTTCTGTACTTTTTTGCAGGACATCTTGAACCTTTTTAGGCGTTACAAGCATTTATTTGAACTTTTGTGTGAGACTGCAGAGGAAGATGTGGATCAAGTCAGTGACAGAGACTTGTAAGGAGGCAGAGTGAGAAAGGAGAGTAATCGTTTGGTTCTGTCCTGCATTGCGGCCTGATGCATGTAGATTAAGAGTGATTCTCTGCTCCTCGGAATCTCAGGCTTCCTGTGCCTGGTACCACTGCAGAGACGAGCACCGGGAGGCACAGCCAGCTGGGAAGAGAGACAGAGAGCATCAAAAAGAGCCTACCAAAATGCAGAGGCACATAGCAAGGAGAGCCGCATCCTCTTTCGTTGTCTTTTAGGCGTCTCCATCACCGGTCAGCAATGCCCCCCCCCCTGCACGTCGTGGACTTTTTTTTTCCAGACTGCTGTTAACTCTTTTCTGCCTTCCCTCTCTTTTTTTTCTCTTTTTTCAATGCTGTCTAAGATAGTCCCCTGAGTTTGTGTGCAGCCTCAATCATTAACATATTGTTCATTAAGAGTGGCTGGGGCGATGGCCACAGCTGACAGGATACCTGCTGGGCTTGCAGATGGGCACGTGGACGTACCCTTCTGCTGCTGATTCTCTCTCGCCTCCTTGCACCCTCCTTCCCGGCGAGGAGAAGAAGGCGCGACGGTGCCAGCGGGGTGCTGCCGGGCACGGCGGGGTATGGTACACACAGCTGAGGGGCAGGTGTCTGGGCAGCTCGTGTTTCTTCAGTGAAAATGGCTCATCTTAAAGTCCTCGACTGTATGATTAACAACAACTGGAGGTTGATCTGTGATCTGTACTGTGCCTGGAGCAATCAGGTCAGTTTTCTCTTTATTTTTGCAATTCAGGAAGTGCTTTCTTTCTCCTTTTCACAGTTTTTTTTCACTATTATAATAATATTTTTTCATTATTGCCAACAAACCTGCAGCCATATCTCTGTAGTACTGTCTCTGTAGCTATCAGTTTAACATAGTTCCCTTACGAGAGTCATTCCTGTTGCAGCAGTCATGCAATATTTTGACCTGCAGATATCAGTCACCTCTCCTTACCCTTTTTTTACAAACTCTCTGTCTCCCGTTTCTCTCTGGAGTTCTCCAGGAAAGGCATCCCTGACATTTTGGTTATTAATAGTCGGCATTCATTCAGAAGTGCAGTGTGGAATTGGAGACTGTAGAGTGCTTGTCATGCTGACCTCTGAGTGTCCCTGCTCTTGCTTCGTGTAGCCTCAGGTGGCTCGACGCTAAACTTCATTTTAGAAAATCTGTCTTATCAAGTGATTTGAGAGTTTAACAGTAACTAAAGTAACAGATTTCTTGCATATTCTGCAAACTATTATGCTGGAGGTCTGACCTCTGATTCAACACCGTTTTTAGGTGATCAGAAGCTGACACACTGTTTGATGTTTGAGATTGTGTCGTTGTTGTGCGTGCTGGGGAGGGTAAGAAGCATGGCGTCATTATATCATTGATACTGTGAGATGACACTTTCTGCGTTGTGTAAAAAAATGATGCCAGCGTGGCGCGTACGATGGGTTTGTGAGCCGGCAAGCTATCTGAAAGCGCGTGCCAGGTATCTAGCTGCATCTGGTTATGTGCTGCTAGCAGCAGTTACCGTTAGGCAGTGGCCAGCTGGAAATTTTCAGCATATTGCTCAACACTATTCTGGCTTATTTGTAAATGCAAAAAATGTTTGTGATTAGTGTTCAGAACTGAAGGAATGATTTATCGGGCTCAGCAAATTTAGATCAAAGCCCGGCTGCTGAAACGTAGAGGAAGTTGTTCTCTTTGAATGTGGATGGGGTGTCTAGTGTCTGGTCTAGTAAGAGTGTTAAGGGTGAAGCCTTTCTGCGTTCAGAGAATGATGTAAGCGCGAGAACATTCGGGTATATGAATATGGATGTCTCGGCCATACAGTGCTGTTTTCTGTGTTATCTAGTTTGGATCCATCTTTCTTTATATGCACAGAAGTCACTTTGGCACCATAACAAACCCTTCATATCTCTGACATGCCTCTTAGGCTCTTTCACTGGATACCCACACAGACAGCTCATTGTTTCATGCATTTTTCCCCTCTCCCTTTTTTCATTTTGCCATGGAATGCCTGATGTGAGGACTAAAGAAGTCTTGCGGTGTTGAGCAATGTGGCAGCTCTGCTCTCTGGCTTGCCCCTTCCCCTAATTTAATTTTAGCTGCGCTGAAAATTGTTTGCGTCCCAAGCCGAACTGATAGGCCTCTGTTTCCTGAGAGCCGCTGCTGTCCAGGGCGCTGAAAACAGCCTTTGTGTGCCAGTAGCACAGCACCGAGGCTCCATAAAATATTTACAGGCTAACACCTGGTGTGAGAGTACGAGAGGGAAGCCAGGGAATCAGCAACACCGCCACCAATAACTATGAGGCCCCAGCGCTATTAATATTCAAGTTGAACAAATAATCGCAAAATTATTACTCAGTAGGGTGGTTGCATCACATTTAACAGGTTTGATTTAAACATTTAAACACATTTTTGAGGAGCCGTCTCTCATCAGATTAGACTTTAATTGATGTCCTATATTATTTCTTGTTCCAACATTGCATTTTGTCAGACATGTATCTAAATAAGGAAGTAAGTTTCTTCAGATACCAGATGGGGTTAAGTTGAAGCCGTTAGATCGACTGATAACAAATAAAACTCCTTCAGCCGCACCCCTGTACTGCATCGGATATGTAACTCTCTGAAACCAGCAGTTGACCAGCTGTGGTGGTGAGAGTAGCCGGGCATATAGCCTACTGTCGCTCTTATTTTTAAATTTATTACTTCATTTTCCATCTGTGCATGCAGTGTTAGCTATTTGAGACCATAACTTGAGCCTTTGTAGCGCTGCGTCATTGACACCCTCATGATGAATATTTAGAAATATCCCTCCAGCAGAACTGTGGTTCTTATTTGCTGCTTTTATTCCATAAATGTAAATTTTGCTGCATCTCAACTCCAAGTAGGAATATGCCAATTAATCAGATTTCATTTTCAAATTACAGTTCTGGGTTCATGCGGTCCAGCAATCATTAAAACAAGATCGATTGCGCTCCTCCTTAAAGCCCACCCTGTTCAGTTCAGCTTGAGCCAGGATGAAGGAGCGAGAGTCTTTGGTTATTGAGATCTGTCAGAGGATTGAAAGGTTACGCCAGTGTTTCTGAAGAAAAATAATCTAGTATAGTCTGCTGTAGACCTTCTGTGGTGGGGCCTTACAAGATGGGATTCACAGTAAAAAACACATCTTAGGTTTAGCCAAACTTCCATCTGTATCCCCCGAGTCCTCCACCGCCTACATCGCATTTTTTTCTCTATTTGTTAATTTTGTTTTCATTTGAATTAATAACTCATCTGACCGATGAGCTTATATCGTGGTGTCCAACTATCCATCTGTCCACAGTTCACAACAATCGCTGCTCCTCCTCCAGAGTTTGGTAAGAATTTAATCATACTTGCACACAATGATCACTTAATGGGTCTTCGCCCAGATTGAGGTCAAGGTCATATGTGCTGTTTTACACACAACAGCCTGTGAGTTGTGATGGATTGTGAGCCAGATAAGCTACACTGATGTCACTGATGTTCTGGATACATGTTAGTGCAGCACTAATGTACAAAATCTACAGTAACATTAATGAGTAATTGTTTAATTGCGTTGAATAATTATGATCCAATATTGTTCAAAATAATTGCGATTGCAGCTTTTTTTTGGGGTTAGTGACACTTTGAGTGGTTAGATTCAAGTAGACACGATGATGAAGATCATTTCTTTTGTTGAAACTTCAGCACCTCAAACAGGTCATAATTTTTTCAACATATGCAGGTGCGCTATTTCACAGACTTATGAGTAAAAATTGTGATTTTTGTCTTTTTAAGTTTATTTAAATTTGGAGACAAACGACCTCATAGCTCGCATTCATTCTGCTTTGGTTGGTTGGCTGTTTCGCCTCACTTTGTTCTGAGGAGTACGTTTGACATGGCACTGGGGGGTTAAATATGAGTGTATGTGTCAGGGGGCACACTGTCACGACCTTATGCTGTCAAAAAACCTCAAAGAGCAACTAGAATAAATAATTTATAGATGAGGAAAGCAATTATACAGGGCCCTGCGTGCATCTGGGTGGGGGGGGACCCTGGGGACTCTAATTGGCCCACCTGCTCTGCTGTCTCCGAGGGGTTGGCGAGGTGGCTGGCTGGATGTAAGAAAGCTGCATATATCCTCTCCATCTTTGTTTGGATGCCTCTGGCTCTGAGCTGTACATGTGGGGGGGATGGCTTTCCTTGTTGGTGTGCTGGTCGTCATCGCTGACATCCCTGTATTGATGGACCACGCCCAAAACCACAGGTAGGGCTCCCATGTTCCCCACAATGCTTTTGTGGCTGCAAAGAAGTGACGTTAAATTATATAATACTAAGCTACCTATTGATGACTTTTTATTAGTATTTGATTAGTATTAGTGAAAAGATGGTCCTGAACAACAGTTCTTTTCCTGCCGCCTCATTCTTGTGTATATTAATAATAAAATTAATGCACTTTTGTTTGGTAATTTCAAAGTGGTGGGTATGTTAATACACTTTCACTACTTCTTGAGGCTGAGTTTTAATTAATTAATGGCAGCAGCAAGCTGCAGATTAGTTAATAGCTCTAAACATAATTAAACTGGCATACACTCGAGTAGAAAACCTCTCTTTGGCTTCGCGCGGTCTTGCAGCAAAACGCCTTTTCAGCCTCTGCTGCGTGTCGGCCCACAATCGTCTGGTCTTTCTCTCCGTCTGTCTGTCCCTTTCTCTCCTCTCTCCTTCCATCTCCATTTCTCCTTTGTGGAGAGGAATTCCAGGCTGCTGGCCCGCACAATTGCCCCTCCATTAGCATATGAAAGCAGCCGAGGGGCAGTGAGATGAGGCGGGAATAAGGGAGGCAAGGGGAGTCATAAAACTTTCAAATCAGTTCCGAGCAGCCTTCAGAACTTTAATCAGCCTCATGCTAGCACATGCGCCTCTGTGGCATGCATTTCCCTCGGGGAAGTCTTTTATTTGGGGTGGCTGTAGCTCAGGAGGGAGAGCAGGTCACCTACTGATCGGAAGGTTGGTGGTTCGATTCCTGGCTGCTCTGGGCTGCATGCCAATGTATCCTTGGGAAAGATACCCCAAATTGCTCTCTGACGCTAGCGTTGGAGTATGAATGTGTGTGAATGTTAGACAATAAGCACTTAGCTTACTTACCCATGGAAGTGCTTGTATGAATGGGTGAATGTAAACGTGTTGTATAAGCGCTTTGAGTGCTCAAGACTGAGTAGAAAAGCGCTATATAAGAACTAGTCCATTTACCATTTACCATATTTGTTAATGAAGAAGCACGTAGTTGTCCGCTCCTTCGGTTTCCTTCCTGAGGTTTTACTTACGGATGTTGCTCTGTGTTGAACTCTTATACTTGACAGTTTGAGCAATCAGTAAAAAAAAAGTGACTGGTTTATCTATTCATGTGCTTGTTTTCAATCAGAAATGTCCATGCACTCATAATGATATTGCCTGATCCTAACTTGAATGCTTGTCTCAGGCAAAAACTCATTTCCCGAGCTGAAATCTAAAACACTGCATTGTGATTAGTCAGTAGTACCTGACAATGCAAAGATCTCAGTTCCAGCAGCTAGGCTGCATTCAGCCCCAAGAAACATTTAGGAAAACATTTAATTAAATTAAAGAGCATTGCCTAAAATCCTGTTATGTTATGCAAGCACTGCACTACTGGCAGCTGATGCTCTATATTTCCATGTTAATAATGGTGAATTTATATATTTGTCGCAGACAGCATCAACAAGAGAAAAACTCAAGTAAACTAAAATCCTGCTGCACCACATTTCAAGGAATCATGTTCAACCAAAGATTTTTGATTTGAATGTGCCCCTGTTTTCTGTGGTGGATTGACTGCACTTGGTATTCATAAGAGTGTATGGGAGGGTTGTTGACATTACATTAGATAACATTTTTCATGTCTCTAACTGCCTTAATGTTTATAAACGGAGCTAGAAAAGGAAAAAGATTCATATCTGGTAGTAGGCTGTGGCAGTACTGGCGTATAACTGTACACCAGGGTATTTAAATATGTATCATAAAAACAGATTTGTTTTCTTTCTTATTTAACCAATATAAACATCGTGTATTGAGATGATGTGTTTTAGTCCAGTGCAGTGCACTTGCCAGCACAGGAGTCTCTGCTGGAGTCGCAGCAGTCCGCTGATTGCTGAGCTCAGCGAGCTGTGAAAGATGTTGACTTCAAGTGGTGGAAAATTAGAAAGTGCTGCTGCCCGTGCGAGTTCTGTGCTTCAAGAAAGTTATGGCTGAGAGGGTGATATTTTAAACTGGAGCTTAAATAAATAATTAACCAGCGTTGAGTGCAGCTCAACAAGTGGTCGTGGACATTTCCTGCAAAAATGCTATTTGATTTTCACCGGGAACTAATCAGCTGTTCTTAGAAGATTACCCCCTAACCTCAAACTGCTCATTGATAATTTTGGACCTCATTTTCATATCCTCCTGGGCCCTTATGTCACAAAAAAGTTAAATTCAAAGATTCATTTTTCCTTGATTCTTAGGAGGATATATTATTTTAGGAGGTCATTAGCTTTGCATTTCTCTCCTCTTTGCGCAGTGGCAGCTAATCTCACTGTGTCTCACAGGTTTTATCGGTCTCAAGCCTAGTAGCTGGCAGTGCCTTCTTCTTCTTTTATTGTTGTTTAAAGGTGACTAGCTCTTAGTTGCATTACTACCACCTTCTGGTGGTAGTTGCACATTACATGCTACCATACCCTGATAAAAATTAGGAAAATATATATTTTAGACAAAAAAAAGTCTCATAAGCTATTCTAATTTTTTTTAAGAACATAAGGACTCGTTGCATATTCTTAAGTCATGCCCATCCTTACTAACTACACATCCCTATAGCTACACAGACCTCTGCCGTACCCGGCTTTATTAAATACAAAAACCATTATTGTATACCACAGTGAAATGTCAGGAGAGTGTGCAGGTCCTGGATTCAAATCTGGCTGGGGCCTTTCTATGTGGAGTTTGCATGTTACCATTGTGTCTGCATGGATTCTCTCCATCTACTCTGACTTCCCCTCACAGCCCTGAGACATGCATGTTAGGTTAATTGGCAATCCTAAATTGGGCACAGGTGTGAATGTGAGTGTGAATAATTGTCTGTCTCTCTATATCAGCCCAAACACTGAATTATAAGCAGGAGAAAATGGATGAACATAGTGGACAAACAGAGTTTTGTACCTGTTACATCAACATGAGGGGCGTCTCAGTGTTTTAGATGCTTGTCTTCTCAGCAAGATGGGACGCACTGAGGCATGGAACCATTAGGCAATGCCTCCCACTGAGAAAGGTTAATGTTTACATGCTAGAAATATAAGCTACTTTTGGCTGCTACCTTATTCACAGGGGATCACTACAGCAGGTAGCTATGCTGTTTGATTTGGCAGAGTTTTTACACTGGATGCCCTTCTTGACACAGCCCCAAAGGGATTTGTGTCTCTTCCCAGAATTGAGCTAGGGATCTTTTGCTTGTTAGGCAAATGTGTAAACCACTCCACTATGGAGTCACTAGGTTAATGGTTACATACAAAGGGCAGTTTTCTGTGAAATAGTTTATCTTTAGATGCACATACCTCTGAGACGGTCTCTGAGGTTTTCTTACAAGCAGCACTCACTGGAGGCGCTGAACACAGAAGACAGCTAAACCTAGTAACATCAAATTATTCCTGACGTAACAGAAAATGATGAATCTGCTTGTACTTTTTTTGCTCTCATGCAAAATTAGGTCACGTTTGATGCTAAGAAAGGAACCATTTGCCTGCTTTGGTGACTGCTGTGTCACTGCTGCTACATCCGACCGTGTGTGGCTGTAAATGTGAGCCATGCTGGTTTCGAGTCCTCAGCAGCTATAGTGAAAAGCGTCGTGAACAGAATGCTGATTCACCTCATACTGCCACAGTAACCCCCTCATTCACTCCCCCTCTGCACGCAGCCACACGGACACATAATCCTGCCGACATATGTACTTAGTGCTGCTGTAACAACAAACAGTGATGCTGTCTGTGCAGGACTGTCTGTAGAGCTGAACACATTAACAATACCACCAAGCACATCGTCTTTGAGAGGGCGGACCCCTTTCTTCACTTTAATCAAGAACAGCACAGTCTCCTACAGGCAGAGTGAAGGATGTGAGTCGGACGTGGCTGGATGCTGCTGAGTCTCCTTGGCCTGGATGATGAAAAACCTGCTTGGAAAAGATGCAGCTCTCTTTGGTGCAATGCAGACAGGGCTGGGAGGAGCGTTGCCAGTGGGTGGAGCTGTGTGAGCATGCATGTATGTGCGATCGTGGGATTGTGGGAATGTGTTGTTTTGTTTACACGGTCCTTTTGCCCGCCCCCTCAGGATTTCTTGAGGTGATGTTGTAAATATCACCCATATGATGGAGAAGAAATGCTGATCGTACTGATTTTTATTTGTGCGGATTTCTGTAAATGCACACTGTATATTTAAACTCAATCAGCCTATTCAGAGCAGTTACGTCATACAAGACGAGCAGAGGAGAGGCAATAATCCATCTGACAGAGAATCTATAGATCGCTGGTGTGTGTCGGTCACCTCTCCATGAAACGCTCGTCCCTCGGTGTCTCATTTAGCTGAGATGGATTGATGAAACACTTGAGAATATTTTACTCTCACTATATAATTTAATTTAAAGCATTAAAACCCTCACCATGTCCTCCCCCTCCATAAAATGGTGCGCCCAGCATATTTTCCTGTTTTCCTCACACAGCCCTGAGGCACTGCAGTAAAAGAAGCGCTAATTGGCTGCCGGTTCAATGCTAGAGCACGTGATTGGCAGGCAACACAAACAGTGCAGGCTTTACAGTGATAATGATGCCCTCTGTCCCCCGTCAGTCAGCCTGTGAGCACAGCTTTGTTCTCATGCTGATGAGATGATACCGCATTAGCATTCAGAGCAGTTCCACACCTATGGTCCTTTGATAGGTCCTGAGATTGGCTGAGCCCTGATTTATTAATCAGCGGTGATGAATTAGAACCAAAACCAATCTGACAGTGTCATAGGGGAGGTCACAAGAGGAAGATGGGGCTAAATTTGCTATTTTGGCGGCCCCTGAAATCCATTTCACTGCCATTGTTTGTCTTCATCATGCAAACGACATCCATCTGTTTCTCTCTCTCTCTGCGTTTTCTTTTTTTAAAGAGGCCTGTGCATGCCAGAGAGGGTGGCTCACTGGTTGACTGTGTGTTTACTGTGGCGACGGAGAATGCAGTGGACACTCCCTCTCTGTAATATGGGGCCCACAGATGATTGGAAAACTGTCTGATGGAAGCAGACAAAAGGAATGGAAGTGCAAAGAGACAGAAAGTTAAAGATCGAGATCCTGAAGTTGCTGTGAGGAGCATCGAGAAGGGGCAGCAGTAAAGGACCGGAGATGGAGTGAAAGAATTGAAGAGCATGAGGCGTTATTGTTTCCAGCTGGGTCCGGGTGTGGCCATCATGGCCTGGAGACCTGCTGCGTTTACTTCTGCTCCTTCACAGTCCCTGACCCATCTGCCAAATGGCTTCTCTGTGTGTTGTTTTGTTGCTGCAGATGATCCTGCACGTGTTTGACTCAATAGTGATTTAATTCTGCTGTTGTGTGACATTATTTCTCATTGAAATAGTTAAATTTGGGGGGTTTATGTGCAGATTGTAAACACGTAGCAGCAGTGTTTGGCTGCAGTGGGTGTAAATCCCTTGACAGGAGGATTTTTTTTGAAATGTAAGGAACCCCAGGAAGTCCAAGTATGTGTCTGTAGGCTGTAAATCAAACTGGATGCTGCTGTGACATGTTTTAGTGTGTGTTCAGGGTCAGCCGAGGTAAAAAGTGAAGGTTGCAACTTTGTCAGCACTTCCTGTCCTGTCAGGTTACTGTGAATTCTCATTGTCATCACTGTTGTCTCTCTCTCATGACAGGGTGAAAAACTATTATGTGGACATGAATACTGTAACCTTTTATATGAGGTAGTGTTTCCCACCCATAGACTTGGCTGGGCCTTTGAGGTATACTACTGGCTGCCCAAGTAGGTTTTGCAAATCATTTTATCATTCTGAGGCCATGGTTCTCAGGTGAGGGGAGAGTGGAGTGGGAGATTGATAAATGGATTGGTGCAGTGTAAGCAGTGATGAAGACAGTGCACCTGTGTGTTGTGTTCTTACCCTCACCTGTGGCCACAAGCTTGGGGTAGTGACTGACAGAGTGGCAGTGGCAGAAGGGTGACCGGGCTCTCCCTTAGGGTGAGGAGTTTGATCATTCAGGAGGGACTCAGAGCAGAGCCACTACTCCTCCTCATCAAAAAGAGCTAATTGAAGTGGTTCGGGCATCTGATTAGGATGCCTACTGAGCCCTGGAGCAGACCCTGGGCATGCTGGAGAGCTTATATCTCTCAGCTGGCTTAGGAATGCTTCGGTGTCCCCCTGAGCTGGTGGAGGTGGCCATGGCGAGGGACACCAGGGCTGCTCTGCTTAGACTATTACCCCTCGCAACCTGGACTGGATACGTGGCAGAAAATGGATGGATGGATTTTTAGCATGTTTTTAAACAAATTTCTCATTGAGCCAACAGAATGACAGTCACCCTTATATTGAAAGTTCAGTTGCTGCTAAGTGCTAACCAGCTAGCACCCCTGTCACAGCTGCAGGAAATAAAACTCACAAAGTTTCTGTAGGTGAACCTGTTGAGGGTCTATTAAAGGTTACCCCCAGCTGCCTTTGTCTTCGGTTTGCTTAGGGTCTCTCACCCAGCCAGCTGGCCGTCGGCTTTGGTTTTCTGTTGCTTGCACTTTGGCTACTGTGCGTGTCTCAACTGCTGCTGCCTGGGCCTCTCTGTGCCCCTGTCTGCATGCCAGCAGGGACAAACTGCTCACTGCTTAGACTGGTTTTTAACTCCCAACCAGACAACCCCCTGTCCCACACCACCCTTACCTCTTTTTTTCATTTGAACTGTCTTTAAAGTTCAACAGAATTTCCTGTAAAAAGACATGTTTTTCAGTTAAGTAAAAGCATGGTGATAACTAATCAATATTATAATTACTGAACAAAGTAATTGTGATTATGATTTTTACCAATAATTGAGCTGCAGGTGGAGAATCAGTTCATGTGCTGCTACGTCAAGTTCACCGAGGCTAAAGCACACAATAAGGCCTACTGCCACTTCCTGCATTTCCAGATGGCGGAGCAAATATCCATCCAAGAAATGAGGAATTTACCAGTGAGGCAGCTGATCATTGCTCTGTCGTATGTTGTGACAAATAATATATGGTTTTATCCATTAATTTATTTAAAAATGCATGGGCGCGTTTCATCCTGCTACCACCATAAAGGCTGTCTAAATCTGTGGGAAACATTCATGAGGAATGTTTTCACTGGAGTGGAAAATCCTTTGATTTTCTGTGTTTCAGCTTCCAGAAAAGCAAAGAAACACCTGTAGCTTCATTGTTTCATTATTCATTGATAATTGCGTGGAGACACTGTGTACAGATAGGGGGAAAAAAAAAGAAAGCCAAACATCCAAACAGTTACGGGAAGACAACAGGCAGCCAGATGGATGGTAAAAAAAAAGCCCCCATTAGTGAAAACATGGCTTGAATTGACTTATATTAGGCAAACTAAATTAGAAAGCATGGATTGAGTTAAATAACATAATGGTAGACTTAAAATAGTTGCTTTTGTGATCACTTTGATGGATAGCCTGTGACACGGGGGTTTTTGGGGTGGTCAGTTTTGTTGCTGTGAGCAGGATTTAGTTTTGGAAAGATAATGAAAGTGTCAGTGACAAGCCGTACAGCCACAGCGGTTACGAAAACACCGCTTTTAAACCGAAGTATTCATCTCTCACCACACAATCCTCCTCTGGCAGCCCTTCGGTGCAGATCTCGGTCGTGTGGTTTTTCCTCCTCTCTCATCGCTTCATTATTCAATTAAGCCGTAAAACACATGTTAAGCTTGACATTAACCGCACGGAGGAGCCCCTATTGGGACGAGAGCAGTAAAGCTCAACCATGGGCTCTTATATCATGCTCCAGCAGCTGCGATTAGACTCTCGGCCTGGTTTCCATTTGGACTAGGGTGATGCTGCTCGACGGGTGCTGCTAGTAAATGCTCGTTGCTCGGAGGGTGCAGAAAGCCAGGTTGGCAGGTTTTGGATGAGGAGCAGATGGGCAGGTAGAAAAACTAAAGACAGAGGCAGGGAAAACAGTTCGGCCTAAGTAAAAGGAGAATTTTGGCTTCTATTAATGGAGGTTGGTGGGTATAATCCTAAGCACCGAATGTGCAGAAACTGTTGTGTAGAGGCTAACGGGGTCAAGCAAGAGTAAGGCTCAGAGCTGTGATTCTGGTGCAGAGATGCTCCCATTCAGCCAGCTCATCAGTCCCAGAGGGGGCATCCATCCATCAGCTGAGCTCGGGGCCCCTTCGTCTCACATTTGATTGATTGCTGTTGACTGGCACTAATGGACATGAGGCTGCTCACACATGTGTGAGTCAAATACCCTAATGGATGCACACACACAGAGAGCATGCTGAGTATCACATACACATTTTTTAAAATAAATTTACACACCTCTTAGACGCACTTATTCTCGGTCTTCCTGCAGTCTCTGCATTCCACTGGCCGTATCTCACTGAAGGCCCCAACTGCTTTTAATCAGCCGGGTCACGAGGCACTCCAGATGGGCCTCAGCGTTGGGTGGGACCGCCGCGGACGTGGTGGAGAAGGAGGAGGGGGGGGTTTCAGCTTGTAATAGTCAACATACTTCTGCCCCCTCTCCTCAACATCCCCTCCCGTCCAGTATTGCGTCATCCTCCTCAGAGACCTATGTTGGACAGCACGCGCTACACTGGCCCTGCCGTCTTCAGCTCATGTATTTCTAAGGCTCACACTTTTCCAGCGCTTTAAAAGCAAACATTTTCCATCATCAGACTGCATGTTCTGAGTGTTTTGAAAGGAGCACTGTGTGCTTTTGGAGAGCATCATCACAGGATGTGCTTTTATAGCCTCAGCAGTGATGTAGGTGTACATTGAAATGTAGTTGCTGAGTTCACTGAGTACAGAATATCTTGATTTTGAAGACAGAATATGTGCAGAATGTGCCGTAAATCTCTTTAGCGGCTTAATCAGAGTAGACTTAAGAGCTTGTGGATGCTGCGCATCATTTTTTGTTCAGCATCTGACTAAGAAAGTTGGGTAAGGAGAATTTGTGAAGGGAAGTGCAACCGGTTCAGAAGATCAGCAGCCAAAAGGTAGCTGAACGAAGGATTCTGCTGGCAGGTGTAACGCTCACTTTCCTTCTAGCAGACCAGCCAAAACAACACAGAGATAGCACGTAAACACCGTGAGTAATTTTATCCATTCAGTTGGTTAACTACCACAATAGCTGGTCTTTGTCAGGGTATCATTATACGGTCTCAGGTTTTTATTCGCTCCGTGTTCAGCCGTGCTTCGACATTATGACTGTTACCTGGATACTGTAGTACTAATCTCCCCTTTCCTCTCTCCCTCGATGATGAGGTCTCACCTTACGGCGACTGACGCGGTCTCATTCTCAGTTCAGGCCTGTTGGGCTGACACTCGCACCGCGCACACTCACTGGGTGAAGGTCACAACACATCCACGCTACAGGAAACGTCTGGGATGGTCACACATGGGTTGTTCCTCAAAGCTCGCCCCCAGCAGAGCGGTTCCTAAACTCTGACTCAGAATGTGGTTTGGATTTACAAAACGCGGTACGACATGGAGCTCAGCAGCTACCACAGGACACCGAACTGGCAGGCAGAGGAAGAAGCTGTGGCACACTGTAGACTTTATCTGTGCCCTTTTTGGAGTGTCCACCACAAATGTGGAAATATTAGCCATCTCAGCTTATCCGCCTGACATCCTTCTCACTCACAGCAGCGATCATTGAGCTTCACTTTGCATAACAGTTGCCAACTAAGCAACTTGTCACTAGAATTTCCTAGTTTTTGCACCCCTTCAGTGGATTTTTTTAAAAGTCTGAAGATGCTATCTTAGAGCTCTCTCTCCTTCTTTCTGTCTCTCTGTTGTGTTTACTTGGTGACTGAGCAGCAGGTTTCAGACTTAAGCTGTGCACAGCAGGATACCCTCTGTCACTTCTAATTTTCTAAGTGCTAATTTTACATGTAAACACAGCCTAAAATGCAGCACATCCATTGTTTATATTTTCTTGGGTTGAAAGGTCCACATATAATTAAGAGTCTGTGTTACCTGATTTAACAGAAGTCTTTGCATTTTCCTGTTATTTTTTTTGGACATCTGATAGACCAAAATATATTTTGAGCTTGAGTTTATTGCAGTGAAGTCCTGAAGCAGCAAAGCGTGGCTATAAAGTGACTCCTGCCACTATTCCTGATGGGATTGGTGGAGCATTCCTGTCAGTGGGATTGACTGGGCGAGGTTTACTCTGTTTAGCGCTGATCTCGGCTCTCCTAAAAGGATTAGGAGTGGCTACATGTACAGGGCAGATCTTAGACATCCTTTGACGGCTGCTGCTGTTACTTAAAGTTATCTGTGACTGTATAGCTGCCAGTCACCTGCTAGATTGGTCCTTTCCAATTTAGACTTCCAAGGTGCTAAACTAATGAGGTCTGGATTTAACTGAACCCCTGCTGCTTTGCCTTTGTGTATCTCTACACTTCTGCCTTGAGAGCTATTTGATCGTGACTTTTTTGCCCTTTCAGCAAACCACAGCCCTCTTAGTAGCACCACTTGGCAGGTTGGTTTCTACTTTAAAGACATTAAACGTACTGTTGATAGGATCTGAACTACTTTCTCTGCTCTCAGAAGGGGCTTTTCCCTGCCATCTTCCTTTGTTTTTTGTTGTTCTTTGTTTTCAACCTGTGCATAGGGCAAAACAAGACAGGAAGTGCCTGGGCTAATGGTTAGCAGCAGCTGCACTTTCTAAAGAAGAGCAAGGGGATCATGGATGGCCACATTCTTGCAGAAAATGTAAAGAAAATCCATCCATCCCTCCATCCATCCTCCCTCTGTCACTTATTAAGGTCCAGGTTCCTCAACCTTCCTGTCCCTAGCCACCTCCTCCAGCCCAAGCCAACTAATTTCTCTAGGGTGTCCTGGGTCTGCCCCAGGGCCTCCTCTAGGCTGGACATGCCCGAATCACCTGCCTTTCAGGAGGCATCCTAGACAGAACCACCTTAGATGGCGCCTTTCGATGGGGAGGAGTAGCGGTTCTACTCTGAGTCCCTCCCAAATGACCTGGGCTCACCCAGTCTCTAAGGTTGAGCCCAGACACTCTTCGGAGGAAGGGTATCTGGGCTCCACAGACAATGGTAGGGAAAACACGAGGGTTAAAGGCAGGAGGGTACATTTGCAGCCTGAAAGGATAAAGTCCTGTCTCTTTGGTGGATAGACCTGATAAGTCTTCATGGTTCTGAAGAATTAACCAATCATACTATTAAAAATAAACACAATTTTTAATTTAAATATGAAGGAAACCATTCATCTTTTATCAAGTATTATCAGAAAAGCGGTAGATTTGTGAAATAAACAAAGACACTACCTCACGGCCTCCCACCTTGTCTGAAGCAGTGCCTTTGTCTCTCTAGGTCTCCATTAAGGCTAAGTGTGTTGTCTGGTGCAACTCTCACATAACCCTTGACCTTTAGCCCTAACCTTGAAACCTAACTCCATTTTACGTGCCAGTAAAAGCTCAGTGTGTGTGTATGTAGCTGCTCGGCTTTCAGCACTGTTTTCTCTTTAGTTTTAATACGTGTGAAAGCTGCACAAGAGCCCTCTCTGTCTCCTCTAGAAATCACCCGCCAGCAGATTAGAAACAGATTTAATACTAAATCACTTAACCCCCATCACGGACTTCTTTTTGGTCATCACACACACACACACACACACACACACAGGCCCACCCCTCCTCCCATTGTGGTGGCACAAGCAAGTGGCAGTCAGTGTAGTTTGCTGGTAAAGCCATCTGGCCTTCAATCTGGACTTGCAGTAGCACCAACAGCCCTTTCTCTTTCCCTTTTACAGTAGCACATAAGCTCACACATGCCTTATCCCAGTACAAACAATAGGTGCTGCTGCGTCACAGTTTTGGATACCTTTTACTCTTATGGACATGCGATCGTTTGTATTGTTGTGAAGTTCTTTCATATTCTTGGTACAAGTTTTGTTTTCCTTCCTCTAAGTCTGCTGGCTTGCCGTTTCTTCAGGAACGGTTTATGTTCATTTGTATATATTTGTACACATTATTTATGCATGGCATGTTTGGTTGAATTTTTTATGGTTGCTGCAAGCAGAGTTTTCTTTGAGGGAATATAGTTAATAAGCGCAGAGGAGAGGAGTCTAAAAATTTGCTGTGCTGTCTGCGCTGGTTGTAAATAATCATGATGTTGGCACAAGAAAAATGCAGCTGAAATAATGCTCACAAACAAATTAACTTTTTAAAAAATTAACTTTTTAAAGTGATTTACAGTGAATCAGCGGCAGGTATCCAGGGTACCAGTGCTTGGTTCTGTTATAGGGTTGTCATGATACTATAAATTTAGTATTGGAACCAATACCAGTAGAATTACACAATTCTCCAGACCCAAGTCAATGCCAGAATGAAATGATTATGCCATGTACATAATTTAAAAAGTCATTTTAAATCACCAAGGTGGTGATAGCAGGGTGTTTATTCAAAATGTTATTATATTTTGTTGAAAGTACAAAATACAGTGAAATATTAGGATGGTTGCAGAGTAGCCTGCTAAGGTTCCTATGAGGTATACCATCAGTCACATTAAAATAAGGATTTATATAACGTTAGCCATTGGAAACATTTTAGCATGTTGTACTTGTGTGCATAGATGATATAAAACATGGTAGCTTCCAGGTTGGAAAAATGAAGCCACTGCAGACGTGCCTTAAACCTGCGTTCCACATGGAGACAACCAGATGATACCTGTGGTTGCAAAAAGTCTGTGGAAATACGGCGTTCTGTCTCGACCTCTGTAAACATTTTCCTGATGAGTTTATGGGCTAAGTTATACTGCATAGCAAATTTAAAAAAAAATTTTTTTCAAATCATTAGCCAATGAGCAAGCGGTTTCACAGTATGACAAACTAGGGGTGGGCCCTATCATATCATTCACGATAATACCAGGAAAAAAATCTTGCCCGGGAAAATAAAGTATATCATGATATGCTAATTTCATGGCGTAAATACGTCAATCCACCACGCAGCGGATTTTGCTCACGTGGGTCATGCAGTGTTGCCAACTTTGTTACTTTGTTGCTAGATTTAGCGCCTTTTTTTTCTCTGCAAAAAGCGACTAGCGACAAATGTAGCTAGTTTTCCAGTGACGTCAGAGAGTTCTGGAATCCTGGAATCCTCCGCTGTCGCCGTG